>JAVQIZ010085811.1:0-47710 GCA_036023535.2 Galaxias brevipinnis
TCGCTCTCTCTCTCTCTCTCTCTCTCTCTCTCTCTCTCTCTCTCTCTCTCTCTCTCTCTCTCTCTCTCTCTCTCTCTCTCTCTCTCTCTCTCTCATTCATGCCTCCCATGCTAACAACAAAGCTGCATGACAATGATTATATCTAATCAGGTGGTCCCCTCTAGCCAGCATTTACACAGCACATTAACTCAGGAGAAAAGCATGGGATGGAGGAGACACCAAGCGAGGGAGGGAGGGAGGGTGGAGGAAAGTGGTCGTGAGGGAGGGAATTTGGGGGAGCCATCACAAACAGGCGTGGGCCAGTTAACCACAGCTCGTTCCCTATCTGCTGTGACCCCACTCGGCCCTTAGTGTCCCCTCCTCAGCTGCGGCCCCACTACTGCCAGCCCTTGTCTGGGTGTTCGTGCCTTGTCTTTGTGGGTCAGTGGCAGTTCACAAGCCCTGGTCCTCTGGCAGTGCCTAACACGGTGGCACTTTAAATAGCCACCATTGATCATAGGAAGAGGCCAAACGCTTTCAGCTCCATTGTCCGGACGATCACTGAAGTTTGCACACACGTTGTTGTTTATTTTCATGGACTGCTTGACTCCTCGGATGCCCTGTAACGAGCAGTGGGGCCCGAGAGACGGATAACGCAGGCCCGGGGGCCCAGAACAAAGACCAAGATGCTATTAACGGAGGCATGGAGGTAGAGTGAGGGGTCTCATTCTTAAAGAGGGTTCGGGTGGTAGTGAGAGGTGAGGGAAGGAGAGCTGAAGATTTAGGTAAGGGGGGACCATGAGAGGCTGAAGGACGAGAAAGGAGTCGCCTGTGACTTATAGTTGTAATTACAACGTGACACTTTCTCTGGGGCCGACTCGAACTGACTGGGCCCGAGAGCAAGACGGAGAGAGAACAAGAAGAACGAGAGGATGTGGGAAAGGGCGAAAGAGAGGGAGAGACAACATGTAGAGCAAGGGATGTGGGAAAGTGCGGGAGGGAGGGAGAGAGAGAGAGAGAGAGAGAGAGAGAGAGAGAGAGAGAGAGAGAGAGGGACAGACAGACAGACAGAGACAGACAGAGACCTAGAGAGAGAGAGAGAGAGAGAGAGAGAGAGAGAGAGAGAGAGGAGGGTGCAGAGGGGGAGTATTGAGGGAGAGAGTCATTTTTGAAGCATGGAGCGAATATATTCCTCCACAGGCCGTCTCAGGGCCACGGCGCCGCTCGTCTAATTACCGAGGCTTTCACGGCTCCATCCGTCATGGCTCTGCCGCCTGCCACGCTGCTCTGCATGTCCTTAGAGCAACTCTGGAGGAACACTGTTCCAGGCCCCCTTACGAGTAGAGCAGAGAGAAAAACGTCTCTTTCGAATTCACCCAAAGCCAGAGATCATGTTGGGGGAGAACGATCGGCACTGCTTTTACTGCAAACCCGGACCACAATTTTCATTTCTTTCTTTCTTTATTTATTTTTTACTTCACACAGTTTTCTATTCAGTCAAGCTATTTAACCTGCTTGTATAATGACCTGAGTCTGTTACTCAACCTGCTCTCCTTGTCCTTGTGCTGGCCCCCCTGGTGTGGCTGGGAGAGAAGGCCAGGCGGAGGGTGGATAAGGCTCCCAGGGAGTCTCCATATGGGCCGTGTGCACAGCACTTAGCTCAGCACACCGCTGCTCGGCTCAGCCCCAGGTGGGCACCGCCTAGTCCTAGGAATAGCTGCTTCTTTTCCCCAACGGTTCCTTTGTATTATTATTTCTCCAGCCCAATGTACACGGATTTAGTCAAACCTAACAGCTAAGCCACAAAATGGCAGACACATGCACAACACGCACACGCTCACACGTCATTATCATAACCCTCCCATCAAATCAACCTTCATCCAGACAGATATTCTCAGGTTAGTGCTATGTTATGGTGCCACCTCCACTCGAGGACACGAATGTGACACCTAAATATAGCTGTTGTTTACGGAGGTCATCGCTACCAGGCAACGTGGAGACAACGCCAGGCAGAAACGAATAGGCCCCCATGAATTAATAACACACCGCGCAACACTCCGTCTGACGAACAATAAAACGGAGAGAAGACGCTTTTATAATGCCAGGCTCCTCCGCGCCATCCACTCTGCGCCAGTCAAACACAACTCACCCCGCCGCACACGGCGACAGGAAGTAGGAGGGGTGACATTTACAATTACAGGGATCTGAATGTCAATCACCGCCACTCACTGGACTACAGCACCGGAAGGGACACAAACGTGACGAGAAAAGTGACGAGATGTGTAAGGGGAGGTGAGGAAGAGAGTTTGTTGCCATGTGTGTCCTCCCTATGGGACGCGGAGACAGGCATGACAGGATACGTCAAAGTCCCGTGAAGAGTAGCCAGTGGAGACAGAGAGGGTTCAGGGGGTGAGCTCCCCAGGGAAATGTCAAGGAGAGAGACAGACAGGGAGAGAGAGAGGACGGGAAATCTGAGAACCTCTTCACAGTCTTCTGGCTGTGGCATACAGTGTGTGTGTGTGTGTGTGTGTGTGTGTGTGTGTGTGTGTGTGTGCGTGTGAGTGTGTGTGTGTGTGTGTGTGTGTGTGTGTGTTTCTGTGTGTCTCTGTGTGTTTACCAACTAGCAGTGAACTGTGTCACTGAATCACAGCTGGAGGCTACACTGCTTCCTACTCATCCCAAGGGATAAGGGCTTCTTCCCCTAAGTCTCTCTGTCTCACACAGAATAAGCACTCTCACACACACACACACACACACACACACACACACTCCCAAACACACACAGAAACATATCAGCTGAGTAGTCATAATCAGCCTGCGGTATACAGGCTGACAAATGAAATGAGGTGGAAACGTACGAACTCTAAAACGTCCCTTGGTAGCACTTATGGGAAAGAGACACCACATCACTGGGTAGAGGGTGGGCAGGAAAGGGGGAAGGGGACGGGAAGGCGGGCTGGAGACAATAGGATGGAGAGGGATTGGAATGATCGACCAGATGGGTCTTTGAACTGGTGTTCTAACGATAGTTGTTTGGAGGGGAAAACATGAGAATTGATCGCTCTTAAAGCCAGCCGGCAGGTAGTTAGCAAACATGCCACATACACACGGTCACATAGGGAAGGATTACTGTGGTCTCTAAACCTGACTGTCAGGATCTATAACCCGGTCAACACGGGCTCCATGCTCTGACAGTGTGTTCCTACTCTCCCTGGGCTTACAATAACATGATAATGGGTTCCCACCAGCCAGCCAGAACAACATGGCAGCAGGTTGACCTCTGAACCCTGTATCCGAGGCGCGCCGCTCTCCCTGTCAGTCACGAACACAAAGGGCACCAGGGAGAGGTGACTGTGCCTGCCATCACCCCATCACCTCCCCCGCCGTCAGCCAACCTGCACCTCCCACACAGCCCCTCCCCCATGCAGCACCTATCCACCTGCATTTCAGACAGCAAGCTGCTGGTGTCAGGTTGTTAGAAGCAAGAGCAGGGGGGGAAAGGGAAGAGGGTAGAGGAGAAATGGCTGTGACGTCGAGCCCTGCTGTTGAGTCAAAGGCTTGTGTTACTGCGCGTACATCTGAGGGAATGGATGGATTATTCTTTCCCTCATCAGGCGTCATGGCCACCGTGCTTTGTGTGTGTAGGGTCTTTTCATGGCGTCGACCATGCAGAGGAGGGAGAGACAAAGGGAGAAATGAAACCTTCAGAGCAGGTATCCATGGCAACAAGTTGTGTCAGGCATCATTTCTTGGAAGCTCTGCTGTGCCTGCCACTTATTCAGACGCCAACACACTTCTGACAGAATGATTCGTAACCCCCCCGCCCCCAACGCTCGGCTTGCAGCCAATCAGGACAACCTTGCACTAACCCCTTGCTGTCATCAGTCATATAAGAGCAAAGTGCAATTTACTATTATGGTTACTCAATATATGTGGAAAACTGATTAGATGCCCTTACATTTTGAGAAATCTCAATGCAGATTGGTAACTTGATAGTTGCATTTTAACATGCATTGTGGCGAGGCACAATAATAAAACATTTGATTTTGCCAAAGGCAATGTGGTTTGACATGCTACAGTATGCACACAAACACACACAAAGACACACACACCAACCCACACAAAGACACACAAATAAACACACACAAACACATACAAAGACACGCAAACAAACACACACTAACACAAACAAAGACACGCAAAGACACACCAACAACGACACACAAAGACACACACACAAACACACACCAACCCACACAAACACACACAAACAAACACACACAAAGACACACACACAAACACACACACAAAATGAGGGTGCATTCGTATCTGATGAGCTCAGTTCATTGGCTGAGCCTTGGCACCTGGACAAAAGGAGTTGTGTTTCAACGCATTGGGATTTGAGACTTCCTAAAATCATTTGAAAACAAGTCAAAAGCTCCAGTGTGTACGCAAAATATAAATAACAATACAGATAATAATTTAGAAAAATATTAGATATTTCTTATGTTATTCCTAAATGGGAATGCATCAATGGTGGCAAACTTTTGCTAGCAACCAGGCCCTGACTGCCCATCTGTCAGTTCTGGCAAATGCCAGCAGGGCTGGTTTATTTTGTGCCTCGCAATTCATTTTACATATGCACTACTGGTGAAAATAATAAAAAAGATTTGATAAAGCTTGTTATGCAACGCTTTTTAAAGGATGGAAAAACTTCAGGTCAGGTGAGGTGAAATGAATAAATCTGACATGGATGGAAGTGCAGTTCATTTTTCTGGTCAAGTATTTTTGGATTTTATGGTCTGATGACTCTCTAAAGATTTATACATGCAATTGCTTTTAAACTTTGTGCTGACATGTTTTCAAATAACTAGCTGACTAGCAATCAGCTACTGTAAGTAGACTTGGAGGGAGATCAAATGAATAGAGGGTAGTGGATAGACTTATTTTGAATCTATTGTTTTGTCTTTGACTGGAAGAGCAATGACAGTGTTCCTGTGCTGTGAATTCATAACATCCTCAACAAAAGCAGGGACATAGGATTAGTGCTTCCTTAGATGCCCTTTCCCAATCTCCAGAAACAAACTGACAGACTGTAAAACTAAAGAGATATTAATAGAGAGATATTAATAGAGTATTGTAACTTTTTTCAGGAGAGACTGTTTTGGACAAACAGGAAACTTTTCCGAGTGGGGGGGGGGCATGGATTGCATGTGGAAGGCCTGTCATGGTGCGCAATAAAACCGGCATGCGGTACGGTCCCAGACGGACAGATTGACATACAGAAAGACAGACACGGTGTTAGATGTGTCTACCTGCCGGCCTATCCGCTTCTTTGTGTTTGCAGAAAGAAAGCCACCCTCTCGACAGAGGATTTGGTGTGCTGTTGTTGATGTCAGCTCCGTAATGCTATTCCTCGCCGTTCTGTCACCAGCATTGAGCCCTGTCTTTTCAGCACAGCACACACGGCACTGCTGCAGTTACCGTGGCGACAGACTACTCCCCGTAATCACTGAGGTATGTTTTCTTGAGGCACGCGGTGACAGACACAGAGAATCTGAGGTGGGGGATTAGATTAGGGCGACGCTAACTGCATTCGAGCAGCCTCGGAAAGCAAGTTGTGAGGAATGAAAAGTGACATCTCCATCAAGGAGATATCCGTCTTACACGTGCAACTGTGGCATAAGCAAATCCAATTTGTAGCCATTTACAGCGGGAGCGGCTTTCATTTTGGTATTATTACAATGATTAGAGATGTACATGCCATATAGGACCATTTCGTCACATATACTGACATGTACAGAGATTGAGAAAACAGTAGATGCATTGTGAGGGAAATTGTAAATAAAGAAAGAAAAAAACATAAAGACCTCACATTTAATTTGTTTTACATGAGGGTAGAGGAGGCAGCGTTCTAACTCTATCTGGCCACTCTGTAACACATCTCTCATACTTCCCCATTGCCTAGATTAGATGGACCATTATAGAGTTCTTCTTCAAATCATTCAAGCTATCTGATGGCTGTTGTTTCTATAAACTACTCTCGGTTTATTGTTGTTGATTTACACCTTTCTACCGAAGCATCTGATTTTGGGCAATGTAAATGGAACGCATATATACATATTTTACTGAGGTCTTTGTTATTCAAGTTGAGGTCAAGTTGCTGATGCTGTATTTCTCAGATAGCTAACAGAATCCTAGTGTGGTATTCACTTACCCTTGTCTTATTACCCCTAGGAGAGCAGAGTGAGCAGACAAGGATGGATGGATGGATGGATGGATGGATACAGGGGAAAGGAGAGCTGTTCTTGAGGGTTGAGCCTTTCTTGTTGATCATCTAGAATCCATTGGGGTTAAGCTCCTCTTAATGCTCCTCAGAGAGAGCGAGGAGAGCTGAGAAAAAATATAAGACAGTTCCCAGTTTACCCCAAGCTTTTCCAAACTAGGGTATTTTAGCGCAGCAGCAATCCAGTTACACACAGCCCAGGACTTAATGCCTCACTCAGTAATGAGCAGTCAGCCAGTCAGCCCAGCCAATGGGCTGTGATGAGAAGCTCACTCATGTCCTCACGGGGCAAAACAACCAACTACAAAGCAATTCTATAGGAACCATTCAGACGGAAACAAAGCCATCGCTCCCTCGATTTTCCATCCCTCTGTGTACGTGTGTTGGTATGTATGTGTGTGTGAGAAAGAGGTTCTGATGGCAATGGCTCCCAATTTCAGAAAAGCGTGTTGTATTCACTCTCCCATAGAGAGATGGTGGTGGAGGACGATGGTGTAGTATCAACAAAACCAAATTAACCAGTATGATGACAAATCATTTTTCATTCAAACTGAGTCATTCACAAGGAAAGCCCACTCATAGAACATGTTTAATCACCTCTAAATAATAGCCTTTTCATTCAAAAAGTACAAATATAAAAACTACCGATGCTAACAACTAGTATAACAAACTAGAAGCCCTCTTTTCTGTACCCCTTTAAAGCTGGCAAGCTTTACAACTTGTAATGTGCTGTAGATTGTCAATGTTGCTGGATTCTACAAGCAGACAAAGATAGTGGTCATGACTCATCTCACCTGCTCTTCCTTGGTATCTCATTTTAACGATTTCCTGGGGACGGCCCTGCCTAGCTAGCTTGTCAGCCACCTGGATCTATAGGAACAGCCAATTATTCTGTGATTCCTCTGCGGTCATACTAAGACTGCCCCCCAGAGGTTACTAACTGCCAGTGCATGCAGTGAGTGTGTGAGCGCAATGTGAAAGAAATAATTGTGCAAAAAAGGCCAAAGCTGGCATCTGCCATGTTTGTACTTTTTAAAAGCATTGTACCACCAAAATATGAAATCTTAGTTTAATTAAAAAGTCGATACGCACAAGCACTGGAAACCTAATTCATGGAAAGGCTTTTATTTTTTTATGAATTACACAAATTTTATAGTATTCCAGTGATCTTTTGAGTTCTGCAACTGTTCTGCGTCAGAAATTGAAACGCAATCAACATCATTCATTTATCAAGATAGGGTCTCAGAGTCCAGACTTTGTTGTCGACAGTGTGTAAGTACTCCCAACGGGATTGGTCCTATTCAGTTGTCAGTTATTTGAAACTTGTGGATAGCTCAACAAGGGGAATTCTTCAAGGAGGCGCAGGTGGAATGAACCAAGACGTGCCAGCACCTCCTCAAAGGTATCGCAAGGTGTGAGGACACTTACCCTGCCAAAAGTCAAATATACATGAGCTATATCATATTTGGCACTGCATCATATGTATGAAGACACAGTGTTGGTTGCGTCTTTGGATTTTCCAGCATGAATTGCACGTTTTACTATCCAACTGAATAGTAAAACGTGTAGGACATAACTATTTAACAATCTAAAACATACATGTATGGAACTGCTCTGAACCATATTGGATGTCCTACCTAAGGTGGTATTTGCCTTCTCCATGTCCATTCTCTCTCCCAGCTCCCAGACATACTCCCTCCTCTTCCTGTAGCATCTGACAGTACAACACATCTGGCTCCAATTCCAACATCTACAGAGAAAGGGAAGAGAGCCATGAGTCAAATAAAGGTTCAGATGGAGGTGTAGGAAGACATGAAGGTCTTTACTTACCTTGGCTTGTTTCACTAGCTCCCGGGGCAAAGTGAGCGAGGGGTACACATAGACGCCCCCCTCCACTGGTTGACAACTCATCCCTGGCAGATCGTTCAGGAACTGCCATGCTCTCTTAGAGTTACGGTACACAGTGACCTGATTGAAGACGATTTCCTTTGAGGAGACAAAAAAGAAAGTGATTGGCGAGTTCCCTTACTTGTGAAAGGAATGGCTTGCCAACCACTAATGTCACCAATGTTCAAAGAAAAAGAGACACATTTGACACGGATAATATAGACTAGGAGACTAGATTGTACAAGCCAGACGTTGTCCCATTACCTGTGTGTATGTGGTGTAGGAAGGATCCCCAGGTCTGGGAGGGTTGACCATGAGGTCCAGAGCAAGCTGTCCGGTCACAGGGGTACTGATGTCAGTGCACAGTTGGGTCTCAACAAAGGTAATCACTGCTGGGTCAACATTGACCAGCTCCATGTAACCTGCCCTTAGACCACACCTGCACACAGGCAGAAAACGATCTAACAACATGCAATAGATAGATATATGTTAAGGAGTAGAGGGAAAATATGACTTGATTACCTTTTGAGTTTTGGCGATAATCTTTGGGACAATTGGTCCAAAAGCTACTGTAGCAGTAGCTTTCAATGTTATTCATTAAAGATCATCTACCATGTCTACCATTCTAACGGTTATGTAAATGAATAAAGACAAAAGATCATCTCAAACCACAGTAGATGGGTAAAAAGGTTGATTTGCTCCGCTGATCATTTATTCATTGACCTAAATCTGTCTTTAAAACAAGTTCAGTATTCAAAATGTTCTGAATAGATTATCCCTTCATACACTTAGAAGAACTTACTCTCCAATGATACCGTTTGATAAGGAATGGAACGAGGCCAGCTCCACTGTCTCATAGTACTGCTTGCCCATGTTAAACAAGACCCTCTTATAGGACACAAACTCTTTGCCCTCTCCATAAACACTGTCCTGGTAGACCTATGAAGAATATGGAAAAGAAAAATGTAATGTTATTAGACCAGTAAATGTTTGAGAGAGAAGGGGGAAACACACAATGAAGCTTCTCACTCATTTTCTTGCAATGTGAGATAAAATACAAAAGTGCTTTTGCATCACCTCGTCAACCAACAAGAACAGCCTTTCTTTTGCAGCAAATCTAATCACTTCTTCAATCGATTTCCTGCTTTGCACATGACCTGTTAGTATACATCATGTCAGATACACAGTCATCATAATATTATAGATTCATAGAGTAGTACTAACACCTCTGGTTTTTTAAACCACCTGTGGGGTTGCCCGGATTGCTGATGTACAAGGCTTTTGGGTGACAGTGCCCCCTAGCAGCTGTGAGGGCTAATTGCAACTCATCCATGTCAACAGCCCAGCCACTCTGCTCTTTCAGAGGGTAGGGCACCAGGCTGGCGCCAACTACGTCTAGCAGCCTGGGCAGGGTGGCGGGACACGGTCTAGGGGTCAACACGCCCGTCTGAGACCTTCCTTTCCAACCAGACAGCAGCTTCACCATCATCTGTGAGCAGGGACGGGGGGTAGCGGTAGACTGATAGTGTTTTCTTTGCTGGATGCCCAGGTTAAGATTTTTGTTAAAAGAAATATCTGATGAACTAAAGTTTACAATAACAGCAACATGTTCTATTTAGAAATTATAGACAACTTCCCATGATAGCTCTCTGAGATCCAGCAGCGATGAAAATGTTTTGTGGGCAGGTTGGCACTCCCTTGTCTCGTCTTGTGATGAACTCAGCGATGCTTTGCTGAATGTATGGTAGCCCGCTGGAGTCTGTGTAGGAGCCTTCCACAGAACAATCAGTGGTGACATATTTCATCGACAGAGCACCATCCTCTAGCTGATGTCTAGGGAAGAGGGACCGTGTTGCAGCACTCACCCACACTACCCCCATCACATGCCCCCAGGAGCCTCTGGGCCCTCTGTCTCACATCCAGGGGGAGGCTGTCCACATCAAGGAGCTCTGGGTATAGACACCCAGCCAGGACCTGGCCCAAACACCACCACCCCCCCCCCCCCCACACACACACACACACACACACACAGACACACACACATAGACGCAGAAGCACAAAAGGATAGCCAGAGAATGTTTGAGCAGCTATTGACAGATATAGACAGACTAAACTTTGCTCACAGAAAGGTGCAATCACACAAGCCATATATTGAGACAATCTAAGCAAAGCTGCTGTTACCTGGCGAATGAATGAGATAGGCTTTATCCCTGCCTCTTGGGGATCGGCTGAGCTGACGTCAATAATATCCTGAAACCGTGTCTTCACCCCCTGGAAAGAAAAAAGACAGACTTGGGCAGACGGCACAGAGGCAGAATTTAATCTCGAGACAAAGAGGCCATATAATAATAATAATAATAATAATAATAATAAAAATAATTGGATTTAATTTGTGGCGCTTTTCTCTGGGCTCAAAGCATCTTACAAACTCTTTGCCAATTAGATACACTCAATGAACGGACAGACAGCTATCATACACAACAATCTGTCTGGGTGATCATCAAAAAGGCTGTGACAAAAATATGCATAGAGATATCTATTGCGCATTTTAAAGCAGAGGCGATCGGCTATTTAAGCCATTTGTACCTAACACTTTGTCTGTGAAAAGCGCTATACAAATAAACTTTACTTACTTATTAACACAGAATAATGGTTGGGAAACACTTGTCTGACCCAAGTACAGCTAAGTCCATCAAAATAAGATATTACATAAGCAACAGATTTCTTTCAACAATGTTGGCAGCTCTTTGTCTTCTGGAATGTAATGGCCTTACCTGCTTGATTGGTCTCTGCAGCGCCCCCTGTGGTGATTCTATCAGTCCCCTTGTCCTGGGGATCACCACCTCTCTCAGGGAACTCATCCTCACTTTGAAAGTTGACTGGGGCTCTGCAGAGTAGTATAGGGACGTTCTTGGTTAAGTAGTCCAGCAATGATGGTCACTGATTAATACATTGGTAGATCATGAATTTGCAACATTAACAAATGCCTAACTGCTGCATGGAGCTTGCTTTGCACAGTACCTCTACCTTTGGCAATCATATTTCCTGTGATTAAGTAACCGAAGCTTCATATAAAATGTCCTTTATTTTGAATATCAATAAACAAACTGTATTGGTCAATCAAGAGGTTTATCTCCCATTTGTGTTAGTAATTATCAGACACCACTAGATGGCAGGCTATTCAGTCCAAAGAAAAGAACATCATGCAATTGTGACCGTAAAATATATTTTTTTAACAGTCTATACCTTAAAGTTTGAGATCCACTGCAGTCGCTTTATGCGTAAAAGGGGTACAAATCATATTTAGAGGTTGAGTTATTTCAGCTGTCTTCCACTGGCTATACTTTGGACACGTGGACTCAATGTCATGCTGCACATGGTATTAGATTTGATAATAGTCTTCAGGCAGTTGGTTATGCTTTCTTTTTGTAAACAAGTCAGACAACAATCCTTAGCATGACACATTGTAATGTATGGTATACTGTGTAGTGATTACTGTCACTTTAAGAGACATGTGTGCCAGGTGTTCTGGGTACCGCTGTACCAACTGTACTATTACACGAACCTGTACAGTAAAAGACACGCTTCAGTTACCTCCCGAAGTCGTCTCCTTATTTATGTCACGTAAGACAATGTAAGGACATTACACACATATTCCAAATATGTACTCTTGTGGTATATATAAATTGTGGCATCAGTCACGTCACTACTAATTACTTTGTGTTATTGTTATTGTTGACACAATGGAGTTTTCTTTCAAAATTCAAAATGTACTTGGTTGGCCTTTAAAATGACCATGTCTCTTACTTTGCTCTTTCCATTTAGAGTAGGTCCAGGCAGAAATGGATGCAGTGGACCGGTCCTCCAGTCAGGCCTCAGTGGGAGACAGGGACAAAGTGCCCTACACAGACGCAGTCATTCATGAGACACAGAGGATGGGACATAGTATAAGGGATATGTATGAGGTGGCAGGCTGCATTATACCGATGGTCAGTTTTCCATGTATAAAATATGTGTTATACTCGAAACAATCAAGTAATCTTATTGCAGGACACAGTGGTCTTTGGCAGTCTTACATCGATTAGTTTTGTTGAGGGGAGATAGTGGAAGACGTCCAAAACGTTCAACATAGCACACTTTTCCATGTAGATGGCAAGTTTATAAAGAAATAGGCATTTCTGTTTTTGTCCATAAGTGAGTATTTAGATTCTCACTTCTATCAATGTGATCACTTAAATGCTGAGTCTGTAATTGGGATATGCTACCTTCTCAGGCAAGACAGTGTGTCTATGAGAAGAGCTGGTCAAGGATAGCACTGTTCCTCTTCTTCCCCTCTCATCTCCAAAGGTTCACCTTCGTCCCAACTCCTGGGGTCGAGCCCAGAAAGGAGCTACTCTTAGCCCCAAGCCCTACCAGCTATGGGCTGTACTTCGCTGAATATTTAGAAATAGTAAGCATGACATTGCCAAGTGTTTAGAGACACATTGCATATGTTAGTTTGAGATAAAGATTGAGAAGAATTGTCTGAGGGATTTATTACATGCAATAAAATTCTATCTTTATGGTAAAACCTAGTGTCTACCTACCTTCTTAGCTGTTACACATTTTGGTAAACTATGTCTATCCTACATTACTTTATCTATTTAAATCTGCAGGAAGTAAACTTGTCTGATTGTGGAAATTATATTTCAATGAACACCTACAATGCAATGGAAAGTTGTTCATAATGTATTCTACCTAATCACCACTTGATGGCAGTGTTTAGTCCACAACATCATGTTTAAAGCTTTAGATTCGTACAGTTGAAAACTTGATAAGACAGCAATAAAGGTAGCAAATTGCCTTTATGAAAAAATTTGTTTTTTTTATGTCTCATTTTATTTAACTAAATAAGCAAAAAAATATATAGTGGAGAATATTTGGGTCTGTTGAAATTGATAAGTTTAAAAGGATCCGCGAGCTAGAGATTGTTTTTATTATTATTCTTGGAAAGACATGACATGCAGTCACCGCCATAGGGTTTGAGAATGGATGATGAAGTCATTCAACATTTCCAAATCTGGTTTGACACGGCATGCTATGTATCTCTCATATAGAATGGTGATGCAGAGATGGACACAGTGTTTGGGTCATCCAGTCAGGCCACGGTGGAAGACAGGGACAAGATGTCCTACACAAATGCAGTCATCCATGAGACCCAGAGGATGGTAATTATTATCATAGTTATCAATTTGCCACGCTTGGCCACAAAAGACACTTAGGTTGCAGGCTACACCTTCCCAAAGGGCTGGAACAGGGATAAGATCTTCCATCCAATGCATTATTATTATTTAAATTTGACATATTATATGCTATTTTGCCCACTAAAGACAGAGAGACGTATTTTGAATGTTGTCTGTATGATGGGAGAGTGGGAGAAACCATACACTTTCAACCTAGGACACTGTTTAGACAAAGAGAGAAGGTCCTAAAGAAGAGACACATATTGGCTTTTATCTGCAAGGGGGATTGTCACTTTGCGACGTTTAAGATATTGGAAATGACAGCAAATCAACAATTATAATGGTGATGCTGCAAATAAGGTCGTATAAAATAACACTTCATAGCAATTGAGAAGCACTCATAGTTCATGTATCTGATGGCAGATTTATGTTTACATTCCTAGCTCAGATTAGCAGAAGAATATAACTTCAAATATGTCCATAGGGAGTGTACGTGTAGGTATGGTGTATATGGTTTAAGTGTGCAAAATGGTTAATTAATCGAGTAATAAAATCTCTACTAAACAATTTAAAGAAGGCAATGAAATTGAAGTGTATTGTAATATATGCTGGTATGTGTGGAACATGCTGTGTCTTTTGTAAAGTCAAGCCCCAGCCATTTCTGAATACCAGCATTATTTTAAAGCACTGCATTTTAAAGATTGCTGGTCTATCTTGGAGATACCCGATAAAGAGTTCCATTAACTGCTGTGAGGAAATAAACTGATCAATAAATGTCATGTGTAGCTTAGTTTAATATTTAGTGCATTTGATTTTCTTTCATATATTGTTTTGTACAGCAGATTTTTATTCACGCAGTGGTTACCCAAATACCTGGAAGGAGGCAAGGAGTGGATATAAATATATCAAATACATAAAGACATAGAGAGTAATAAACTAATATTGACTGTGATCCATACATTCAACACTAACAGTATAGCCCTTCACATTGAGGTTACAAAACGGCCTTGAAAAAGTCTCTAAATAGCAAAATGTAGAAATGAAACTGCCATTGAAAGCTTTTGTTGCCTTTCCAAACTAAATTTAACTCATGGGGGTGGGCGAAAAAAAATACAGGCACTCAACCAGTGAAATTAATCATACAAATGATGTTTCTCTCATGTCTAAGAAGTCAGAATTAGTGAATTAATTGAATCTTGTTTCCATATAGCTTTCCATACGTTTTTGTGTTACTCAAAAATTCAAACTTATTCCTTCTATTTCTTCATTAAAAATCATAATGTAATTACAAAGTTATATTGACATTACGAGACCATAACTGGAGCACTACCACATCACAAACAGCAGCATAATGTAATCTGTTGCAACACTGCATCATGCAAGTTGCTTCAAACAAAATGCAAAATGGTAACGCTATAGTATCCAGCGAGAAAAAAGTCAAAAGTGAACGCAAGCTTTCATCTGCATTATGTAAATTATGTTTTTTTTATATCACTTTGCTTGTAGCATGTATACAATTAAGGTAATACAGTACATATGATGAAGCCACTTTGACACGTGTTACTGTACATTTTGCAGTGTACACTGAGTGAATGTAAAAGGGAGGGCTCATTGTGAGGTTCATGGAGCATATTCCCAGAGTGCAATGTGTCCTGTCAAATCAGACCAGCTTATCACAAACAAACCACAGAAAGAAGAAATACGCAATGACATTTGGAAAAAAATATAGCACTCATTTTCTTTCGACTGGTCTCTCGGAAACGCTGTGATCTTTTTTAGGCATCCGCACAGAGAGGTGTCCTGTTGAATGTGTACAACTGGAATCCAATACTACACATATTCAACCCCGACTTCTGAAGCTTTTTATAATGCTCATGTATTGACATAATTATGTCACTCCTAGCGTTTGATTGAACTTGGCAATCCACTTGTAAAGCAAACACAGGCAAACTGACTGCATCATATCTCTTTACTGAAAGATCAATGGTATGTTTATTGCAAGCTCATGTCCCAGTATGTGTATTTGGAGGCAGCTGTAAAGTGTCATTTACGGTGACTACAAATTCCTCTGGGCTCACAGTGTCCAGGCAATTAGCATGGTTAAGGGTAATGTAGTTAATATCCACCAAGCGTGGCCGCTCAGTCATCTCATTCATCTCGTTAACGCTGCTTGTGATACAATTAACTTCATTCTTGGTCCGATTTCTCACCTTACGGACACCAAACATCCATTCTGAAGAGATAGGAAAAACAAGGGAAGTTAATGTTAATTCCCGTTTAAATGTTTAAGCCTACGTAGCCATGCAATGAAAATCTTTGATGTGGCTTATCCTGAATGCGAAATTGGAGTCACTTGTCAGTCACTCACACCATGACTTGCATATGTTTGACTCTACAAATACTGTATACAGCAATCATTGTCAGCTTGCTGCATGGGGTTTATAAGCAAATTTAAAATGCATGAGTTTAACCAGAACAAAACCGCAAACTTTATTTGACACTGAGTTATGATGGATGCAGCATCCATAATTCCATTAGAGGCAAAACACCATAAAATTGTTTCGGGGTAGATGGCTGGCTCCGCACGCCAACCCTATCATGTGTGGGGGAGCAATTTCGATTGGGAGACATCAATCACACCTCTGTCAGATAGGGAGGTGAAATTAAGCTAGACAGACACGGTAAAGACTGCAGCCGACCAAAGGATCATGGCGCACAGGGAAGTGTTCTCTTCAAATACACACATGCACGCACGCACACACACACATACATACCATTTCTTTGTATAACAATATAGCATAAATAATTATAATGGGGGTGATGAGGGTCAAATTACAGCATAATGTACAGACAAGGATAGCCCTCCTTAGTTTTCTGAATAGAATAGCAGGAATCGAAATACGATATGAACTTTGCCCTATGCAACCTTGGCCTGCCTGTACACTATGGTTGCTTTATCTTAGAGAAGAGGCAAGCAGGGTGCTGGAACCTTTAAGTGTGTGACAGTCTTCACAGGTTGTCCTGAGGAGGTCAAAGGACAGCCAGCCTCGCCCGTTCCAATCCGTGCACTTTTCACACACATTTACACCTTGCGAACAAGGCTCCCAAGCAGAGGCGTGAGGAGGAGATGTGGGATGGGAGGTGACGGGTTGAGGGAGGGTTGTCTCTCGATGGGCATGCAGCTTTAATCAGGTGAATATGCTGGGAACATGCTGTGTCCACTGGGGTCACCAAAGTGCTGTGACGCATGGTGGTTCCACCTCCACCTGCACATGTGCAGAGGGTTCAGGAGTAGGAGATAAAATGAAGGCAGCTTATCCCCAACCTCCGTTGCATAGCTGCGTATTGCACTGGGCAAGTGAGGGGTATCTTATTCTTCAGCCAAAACAGTATGTATTTGTCTTTACAATTAGGCCTACCATCAATAAGGTGCATGATAATAGGAGTGAACAAGGCTCCCAAGCAGAGGCGAAGAAAAGTGCATGATAATAAGAGTAGAGGATGTAAATGAGATGGTAACAGGGATGAAAGTGGTGAAATTAGAAGGTCAAGTGCGGGCTATTTATCGTTCAGTTGAAAATAACTGAAATGTCCATATCAATTTGCCATGTATAATCTCCAGTTGTCTATCCTCTATTCATACATTCAACATGTGTGATTCCTGCAAAGAACGCCATTTTAATTTTTTCAGACCATTTATGACTTGCATGAATGCCCAGTCTGGATGCCTCCAAGGTCAAAGTCAAATACAATGTTTTAGATTAACATCCCTGTCCTATAATTGTCCACAATGCTCTTTATGATTTTATATTTTAATACTTTACGTAATACTTTAAGGATAATGTATTAACTGAATTAAGTATATTTATGAATTAATATGGTAAGCAAACACACATAATCTTAATTCCACTTTAATATGTTGGATCACTAAAAATCTATTCATTGTTTGTGCACACTATTTTCAGAATCAGTACACAAAAACGTCACTCCTCTCTTACCCTATCTCTCGATCTATCTATCTATCTATCTCTCTTTTTTTTTTTCCTCACTCTCTTTCTCTCAAACACACAAACACAGCAACTCAAATTAAGCAGACGTACCAATTAGGTCATGGACTAGATCCTTGACCAGGTGTCCAACTATGGCATACGCCACTGCAACCACCACCAAAGCAGCCATGACCAAGTAGAGCACAGCCTTGGGCAGGGGGATGGGGTCCCGAGCGGGCGTCCTATTGTCTGTATACAGTAGGTCACTCTCGGAATAGGAATATTGAAAGACCTGGTCTATGCCAGAGGTATGATTCGAGTTGAGCGGTGGTTTACTTGCACTCATCCCACTGTCCGGCTCCAAAGAGGTCACCATAGTGGTAGTCACGGCGTCTGCTTTGTCGATGCCCTGGCGGACCAAGCCAGTTGTTTTATTCATTAGGGGCAATATTTGCGATAGGAAATAACTCCAGTCTTTGATTGCGCTGGCATTACATAAAAACATGTTTTCTTGTAAATATCAAGTCAGGGGTTAAGACAAGGATGCGCCAATAATGCATTTATGTCATTTCCAACGCGTAAAATCCCAGTCAACGAAACGGCATTAGCTTCAGTAACATCCGACTTCCAAAACTTGTTCTTTGTGAACGATTTGTGTTCTAGATATATCCAACAGGTATCTTCCGACATGCCGAAAAAGTGCATTGATCCGTAGACAAAGCACGACTGTAAGAGACAGAACAAAGAAAATAACTTACCTACATACCATTGATGCTCTGAAATAGTTGTCTACATGGTGTCGATCCAGGCTACTCACAGAAAAATAAATGTTTTGCTTTTCGATACTGCTCCTTTAAAAAAATATGTTTAGCTGTTTTAATGTATTAGTACATAAAAAGGTAACATCGTTCATCCATGGAAAGACAGATTTACGAAAAGTCTAATTTACCTCCCCGACTAAAATAAAGCAAAAGAGAAATCAAAGTATCTCTTTCTTCATCGCACTTTTTCCAACAAATTACCCAGAAATACTTTGCCCCTAAAAAAAGTCACTACAGCTCAAACAGCCAAATACATGCTGCCAAATAATGCGTGCGAAGGTCCAGTCAAGGTAAGTCACGACGTTTCACAGTTGCGTTTCACAGGATGCAAGGAGCTGCACGAGCTGTCCAGCACTGAAATGCATAGGAAGCTGCCTAGATTGTGCTGTCTCTTGAATTGATGAAATGGAATGTGTCCTCATCTCATGTGGCTTTGTTCAAAGTAAGGCATGCTAACCAAGACAAGCTTATATAATTATATAAAAAAATTGCCTTAAATCTTTGATCAATTGCAAATTAAAATTTAAATGACAGTGTTTTTTTGAACACCGTAATGTTAAATTACTATAATATCATTTTACCGTGAAAGCCAATTCGGCCTACTCATGCACACGATTACAGTCTGTTATTTACAGATGACACTGGTTTGTTTGCTTTGCTTCCACATTCAGGAAAAAAATATCTGAAGAAGCAACAGCAAGTTATACCATGCACATACCCCAGACATGTTTTAGCCTACAGCTAAGGGAACAGGACACGGACGTTATTGACTAAGCTATTTTTGAATTATGAACACTTTTTCGAGACACTTCATCAATTGTTAGGCATGCGTGTGCGTGTGTGTGTGTCTGTGTGTGTGTGTGTGTGTGTGTGTGTGTACCATTATAAATATTATTTTAGCATTTGGGCACTTACGTTTGCAAGATTTTCATCCCACACAGCCCTGTATACAATAGGCTCACTCTAGCTTTTGATGCTCAACCCAAAAAGTTTCCTGATGAGGTCAAAGGTTATGGGACCCACCCACCATGTCCCCAAACCAGCCATTGTCCTGGCCTATAGTTACAAAATGTTCTTATTTCCTTTTGTCACAGGTCATTGAGCCATCAGTGATCCCGAGGTTGTCAATTGTCTTCTGTGAGGACATTCACTAGAGTTCTTGAGCTTTCAGGACCTAGTATGTCTCCATTCCTTCTCTCTTCGGGAAAGATGAACTAAACTCAATTAAGATCACATCGGTGGTTTCAAAGGTAGCCTCAGGGAAAATGTATTGCCGTCACTGACCCCAAAATAAATAATGGCACTGAATAGGATAGAATGAGTCATTCTGTGGGGCATCATGGCTTTCAATAGAGCAACCAAGTGAACCAAAGAGGCTAGACACTCCTCAGTGCTTTTCATCAGAAAGGTATGTTGTCAGTTTTCCCACACACAAGAATGCTGGTATCATTGTAAATTATCTGACTGAAAATGGAACAATGGTCTTTAGACACAGCTTCATTACACACTTTATAATTCCAAAGCAGGGAAATCAAGTTTTTTCAAGTACAACATAATATGCAAATGTGTGTGTGTGTGTGTGTGTGTGTGTGTGTGTGTGTGTGTGTGTATGTGTGTGTGTGTGTAATATCTGACATTAAAAAGCAGATCTCCACTGCATCGTTCATTACTTCGATATGGATATTAAAGGAGGCTGCTTTCTTATCACAGCAATTACTTCGAAGGCTTACATATGTGGCATGTGATAATACTGTGGAAATTGGAGAGAGGTTTATGCAAAAATCAAAATCCCTGTAATATGTGCTAATTTGTCCCGAAGGCTCTCCATAACTCTGGTTGCAGTGTGCCCGGGTGTGGGGCAAACATCCCATGAAGCACATAAGATCATTGCATCGAATATTATAGAATATTATGTTTCTCTCTGGTTGAAGAAGTGTATAAAATCACTTACACATATACAAGAAGGGCTTGCAAAGTGGTGCATATCTGTGGACACATAGTTGCATTTGGAATTGACCATGGCATTAGAAAGCATAGATTTCAAATCGTCAGTGAAAGAGAAAGGAGTCATGGAGAGAGAGAGAGAGAGAGAGAGAGAGAGAGAGCATGATGTCCGTCAGCTAATCAACAAGGAGTCCGATGGCACCAGAGGACATGAGCACTTGAACGGGTCCTGCTGCAGAATAAACAATCACAGGCGCCGTAGCGGGGTGGCTTATCTGACTGCCTAATGAAAATTACCCCTCGCTCGCTGCCCATGGACTTTAATCAGCTATGACCCCGGCCACACGAATGCTTGATTCTACCTCCATGCTCATCCAGTCCCTGTTTTCCGCGTCTCCCCCGCCCCCACACCTTCCC
This sequence comes from Galaxias brevipinnis, assembly GCA_036023535.2. Lineage (NCBI taxonomy): Eukaryota > Metazoa > Chordata > Actinopteri > Galaxiiformes > Galaxiidae > Galaxias > Galaxias brevipinnis. Next base: position 20,546 of record JAVQIZ010085811.1, read on the forward strand.
TCCCACATCCCCTCCATTTTCTCGCGGTTGAATTAAGCCTTCTATTGTGTCACACCTCTCTCGTACCCGTCATCCGTGAGCTGTATGGATAGAAAGTAATTTTCTCCTGCGAGGGCTATGGCGGCTGGAGTCCTCTCTCTTATGTCTGATCCTAATCCTCTCTAGCCCTTGGGTGAGCTCAGTCCCTGGGAGTAGATTCACGTTCAATACCTGCCCCTCTTAGATCTTTATCCAAGCCCTCCGTTTTTTAAAGGCTGACCTAGAAAGTGGAATGATTCTAATGTCTGTGTCTACCTTACTTTGCAGACATATTAGTGCAGTTGTTCTTGCCAGATTGGAACACATACACATGTTAGGGAAGTGCGCTTACTTTCAATGTCATACAAGGTCCACCATTTCTCACTCATCCTCTGGATAAGGGTTTTGTCATATTCAACAGGTTTTGGTGGTAGACTGTACAGTGCGTCATTGCATTCTTGCATTCGTGTCAAAGTCCCCATGAGTTGTCTGTTTCTCTCCAATTGGCTGTCTCTTGGACAATACTCATGACCTATCAGTCCAGTAACAATCCATATCAATAATTAGGTGTGATTCAGTCACACGCCAGCCCAGAGCCAATGAGTCACCAGCTCATCTAAGCACAAATTGTTGTTTGTTTGTGGTATTTATAAGAAACACCAGCTGAGGTAAACCCAGTATACTGTAAGTAGATGATGAAGGTTAGATCCAGTGTACAGTGAACAGAAAATGTAACCAAAAGATCAGACAGCCTTCTGAACGGGCCTGCTGAGACACATTTGGGACGTCCATTTGCAAAAAAAATGGGCACACGTTTTTGCTCTCAGTTAACGATGTATAGTAATCACATCTATCAAATGCTTTATTATGAATGACCCTGTCCTTTAGTTTTTGTTTTTTATGTATGGATTTATTGCGGTAGTGTTTTGCTGCCCTGTTACATTTCTCGGGCACCTCCTCCTCACCAAGGTTATGTGGAAAGTACCTTCCTGATAAAGCAGACAGGAAAAAGGAAACTCCTGGACATTAATCTCCGCCATTCAGGTGAATGAAGCGATAAACAGTGTGTCGCTCTACTTGTTAGAGGACGTTGAGAGGTGTGGCAACAATGTACAGCATGAGGAGGAAACTTGAAATCTGGTTTTGAATTGCATCGTAATAAACTGAAGGCAGAAGCTTTTGACAGCTGTATGTATTGTGTAGTATTAAGTGTTACGTAAAATATAATCTAATCGTTTACAATGAGTGAAGTCTGAAAAGCACACACATATTCTACACTCTGCAGACAAGTTTTTTGGAAGATCCCCTGTGGCAATGCCAGGAAGGTCATTCTGTTTTTCTCTAGCAATTCAGGAAGTAAATAAAATCCTCTGCCGTATTGATTTTCTACCAATGAAATGAAATTGTCTTGGTACAGGTTTTTTTCATGCAGGAGGTCCTCCAATGGATTCATTTTTCACTCTCTGTTTATCTTCTTACAGGGACAGTCAAACATATCATGCATATCAAACAAATCAGTCAAACACTGTTCACAAACATATACGCCCAATAGAAAGGTTAAATTTGATTAACAAAAATTCATAATTTCAACAGACATACCTTGCAACTTTACATATTTACCGTAGGATTGGGTATCACTCTTCATTGACAGATGTGCTTATCCGGAATTGCTGTATATTATAATCCCATAGGCCATGGGCCATGCATAGGTGCATGCATGAGTATTTGAGTAGGTGGGGTTTTACCACTCTTTCAGATTTCCCTGACCTGGCACAAAAACTAGGGGAGAAAAAGATGAAACATGCCATTATCAAGAAATATTGAGTATTCGCTAATCGAACTAAAACGAGTTGTACCCGTGGGGCTGCCTCACTTTCTATGGAAATTGAAAGTGATAAATCTAGAGTCAGGTTTGGCGTGGTCCTCTAAAGTTTGGGCTAATTGTCCTGTCCCAAGCCCACTGTGAATACCAAGGTAAAGAGAGCAGAGGAGGAAACAGGGAGGGGTCTGCTCCGTCTCTGCAGGGTGGTGAAGGGAAGGATGGCATTTTTAAGTGCTAATAAACCACCCAAAGATAAATGCCCCCCTGTTCCGCACACAAGCAAAAAAGGGCATAGTTTTACAGGTTGTGCACCGACACCGATAAGCACGCATTTGTCAGTTTATTACAAGACAATGAATCTTCCACATGCATTACGTTTTTTCAGGTCATTGAATTGAAATGTCAATTGAGAAGTGGTTGCAAATTGATACATTGATTAATTGAATCTCTTCCCCTTACTTTGGTTAATAAGGGTACTTATTCACTTACTCATATTATCCTACTTTTTTTTTTTTTTTATAATTTACTTTAATTAATATAATTTAATTTATATTTTTTTTAATATAATCCAAACTAATCTAAATCTAAAAATGACAACACAAACAGAATACATTCTTGTCATCTTCTGTGATATATTTTGTTGCAAAGATCTATTAATATTCCCTGAATATGGCCATAATTAACTCTGAAATGAATACTGGTAGCAGGGCGATGACGCGGCAGTCTCTGCCTGAAATGAGTTAACATCGCTTTGGTTTAGGTCATTATTCTCTCTCTTGATGTTCAGGTCTCAGTCCTAATACATTAAGCACATCAAAGCACATATCATTTTCAAAAGATTAATCTAAAATAGAGATATACAGTAGCCTATATACTAAGCACAAATGATTCAAAATGTGACAGAATATGAGTGCATTATATTACAGGCATCCTATACAAATCACATCTGTTAAAAATGTCTACATATATGAATATATATGTGTGTGTATAAATATAGAAATGTTGTACAGATGTGATTTGTATAGGATGCCTGTAATCTCTAAATGCGCTATGTTTGTTTCGTATTGAATAATGTGTATATATATAACTCGAAACAAAACATATCTCATCGCATGACTATGTTTTGTTTCTTTTCAATGGGGACTGGAAGCATTGCTACAGTATTTGTATTCTGATCTATGCACCACTATACCCAGGCGAGATCAGGTGCCTTCACTTGAGCCAGGTGAGCACTGGGTGAAGAGGTGGAGGTCATCCACCTGTCGACCTCCAAAACCACACACTCACCACTCACCACTGCAGGTAGACGTAAAAAGACTAATTCAACACCATTTTACTTATTTTTTGTTTACTGCTGCATTTTAAAAAATCTCTTTTTAAGAACACCATTGGCACAGTACTATGCAGGAAATTCTGTAAAAGCATGTACAAGATAGTTTCACAGTAAAGACAAGCCATAGAATGAAGGAGACAATAGTTGGCTAGTCTACAAAGTCTCTACAGAGCCTGCTTCTTAATAGCACACTAAAATATGTTGATATGTATCTTTTTTAAGTAACTTATTTTCTACTGTATAGGTTGGCTTTACTATTGACATGTTCTTACAAATGCCTTAAGATTTTCACTGTATTGGAAATGTGTATTAGGTAATAGTTGATTAATTAGCTGTCAACTGTTTATTTGATTAGCATAATGCCAACGTTGTAAAATCTGAGTAAACACATGCCCCCTGTCAAACATTTAAAGAAAAAAGTGGCATATTTATGTAAAGTTGAGTATGTTAAAAAAATGCTAAAAATGCAAATACAAAGTCACTAATGAAATCCCTTTTTGAATCTCTTTTTAATAAGATCTAAAGTCACTAATTTAGCTCCATACACATTCTTGGTAGAGTTTGCTTCAGGCTTAAATTCCATACAAACTAAAAGGTTTGGAAACCTAAACATTGATGTTACAGCTGTCTTTAAAAATCATCTTACAACTTTAGCTTGGAATGTAATGATCATGAATAGACACACACCCTTACTATTCAGGTGTCGTTCAGTCCTCAGGAGTGACAAACTGCAGAAGTGTATATTTTTAATTGAACGTTAATGGAGATCCTCCCTCTGCCATGGCTGCCTGGATCTTTGTTGAAATGAACTCCCAGAGGCTATTTCCAAAGGGCTGGAGCTAATTACCAATCACTGATGAACACTAAAAAGATACAATGTATCAGCTAGTGGCTGGATTTTACTGTCCCATAGTAGCTAAATGGAGTCACACTTTTGCTCTATTTCTCTCTTGCTTTCACGTGCACATAGACACACGCACATCGACACTCAAATCTGGCAGTGGGTCTAATAATCAAGTCAAAAGATGCACACCATTTGTGTTCTATAATAAAATTGATTTAGTAAGAAAACCTTATCCAACCCCTGTATTTCTTGTCAGCCATGCCCTATCATAAAGTAAAGGACGAAGACTGGGCCTCAAAAGTGAGTTATTGGCTCCAAACAATGCACAGCGTGCATCTTCAACCAAACTCTCCAAATCACAAATCCTTTTTATAGCACGTTACTGACTCCATATGGTGTACAGAAACAGAGTTTGGAATCCAATCCACTTTGGTTAAAACATACTCTCAGAGAAAGACAAAGCTGGAGTGAAGATAAAGAATATGCAATGTGTTGTTGTTTTTTTACGATTACGGTACATCTGCTTCAGGTTTTCTTATTCACAATTTAACTTTTGAATTCCCCAATTCTCAAACAGCAGCATAACTCCAGAAGGAAATAGCTTGTATAATATTACAGGGATGATTAACCTATAGGATAGGTAGAATTTTCAGTAGAATATAATTAGTCACAGATTCTGACAGAGCACTCATTAATTTGAGTATCCTGCTCAAATTAATGTTCTCAGAAAAGAGAAGCATCACATAGAGTCCTAAAAAAATTTTTTAGGCAACATTCAATTTCCACAGGAGAAAATTAATTAATGTTTAACAGACTTTCAGAATGGTAATAGCTAGTAATACCTTATTTGTCTTGCTAGTGATATTTTCATTAGTATGAGTATGCAGCCTAGATTACCTTGATTTCCCTGATCATCCATGTGCAAATCTTATTTTCTTTCCAAAGTGCCAGTAAATTTGTGTTCTGTGTCGAGTTCTCTATGACTGTCCCTGTATGTCTGTGCGTCTCTCTGGCTTTCTCTTTCTTTCTATCTGTCTTGTTTCACACTCGCACACAAACACACTAACACACAGGCAAACACACAGCGTGGGAGAGATGGGAGATGGACGTTCAAGGTAAAGTAAGAGTGAGCGACTGTGACCTTTCCAGTTGTCTCAGCTGATAGTAATGTCACCGTGATCAATACCACATTAATGCATTCCCCTTGCGCTCTCTCCTGAGCGTCCAGTACAAGGGTATGGCTGTCTCCAGTCCGCTCACTAAAGCCATTCTGTTCCTTTTATCACTGCCGTCATGAATCATTAAACACTCAATCAGTCCCATGCTCCATTCACTTCAAAAGAACGGGCATTTAAAAACTTCCCTGGGATGCTTCATCACAGACCACGCAAGGGACTGGCGGGGGTGATCTTAAACAACGTTGTGTTAAATGCATTCTGACAGTCAAATTGCAACCGAAAATATACATATTTAAATGTGTTCATGATGAACAATAATGAAAACTTAGATTGTGTAGATATGAATTATACAACAAAATAATGCACCAAATCATATTCTCTACTGAGCATATAACGAGGAACAATGTGAAATAGAGAAGTCCCTAAAGCTGAAGACTCATTCTGTATCACAAGAGCAACATGTTGTTCCCCCTTTCCACAAAGTCACATTCAATACGTTTGCGCCCTTTGTGCCAGCGGTTTGTGAAACATTCATTTTGCCTTTTTGTGACCTTCCCTCTCTTCCCCATGTCGTCAATCAGAGCTGGGACGGAAGGAGCCATCACAAATGGAATTGTTTTGAATAGCCGTTCCAGGCTTCCCCATTCCTGATGAAACACATTTGTTCCTCCAGGATTCCTCTCCATACAGACCTCATTTCAGGGAGGAGCACTTTTTTTTCCACGCCTTCACATCCAGTGTCACCATAACAAAATCAGCTCCCTGGAATTGAATTATCACAATGGAACAGCTGAGAGGCCGGCTGGGTGTGCATGGACACGTCTGCTTTGTGCAGTCGTTCAAGGAAATTTCACAAGCCCAGTATTACAACCCACCATGCTGCAGCTTAGTGTGAAGCTGAGCACTTGCCAAGGTGAGGCAACGGTACAAGTACCTGTTCCTACCTGATTGAGCGGTGAGCAAGGTCACAGCTAACTGCTATTGTTTCCCGAGGAGACAGACACAGGCTCTATCAATAAACACAGGCATAGATTGCTGTGGTTATTAATTAAATGTCATTTGAGGTAATGAGCGTTGAAATGAGAACCCCCACTATGAGACGTGATGGACTGTGAAGTATTTGGTGATGGTGAAGACGTAACTCCCATTGGCGTATCATTGCATAGGAGAGAAGAGGAATGATGATATTCATCAATGTGCGGACAGTATGAACATTGCTTGTGTGTGTGTGTGTGTGTGTGTGTGTGTGAGTGTGTGTGTTTGTATAAGATCAATTAGATACACTTAAAAATATATTTTCTCAATTCCGTTTAACGTTCCAGGGTGGCGGCTAGTCAAACCTTTCTCATATTCAGATAATACAAAAATACCAGTGTGGTTTAACTATTCCCCCGCTGTTTGCTGTGTAGCTACAGAAGGGACGAAGGCAAGCTGCAGCCTAACTGCAGGTTAATGGAATGGGATGCTTTATTCAACGTAATTCCATCCATTTTTACAGTGATGCTGACGGAAGTACCCAGATGCCTGCATGAAAATTCATGCAATGTTATTGACCTTCCAGCTTTAGGACGGAAGCAACCCATTTTTGATGAGATCACTTTCTATGTCTTTATCTCTGTATGTCTCTCTACCCCTCTCTGTCCATGGCTCCCTTTCACTGACCTTAATTTGCTTCCCGTTTTTATTCATCCCAGCCCTCTATCCTCTTTTTCTCTCTGCCATCACTTTCTGCTGCTGTTTATCCCCTCTCTTACCAAGATAAAATGTGCTTATTAGAAGTGGCTGATCGAAAAGGCAATTCAAATTTAGCCATTTACTTGCTATTCAAGCAGCCATAAAAGTCTCAAGGAGTTATGAATGCCCTATAGCTGCAGTTTGTCAAAAATCCTAACGAATATGGATTTGATGGTGAGCAGACTGGCGTGTGTTTGTGTGTGTGTGTGCGTTTAGTGGTTTGACTGATGTTCCCACTAGAGCTAAAAGAGAATCTATCCGATCACGCTAAATAACACAAGTAGATAAGTGATAAATGCCATGGTATCTTGAGCCTACTCAATTAGTGTGTCTGCATAATAACGTTATCCTATGACATATGACAATGTTAATCTGCTGTTTGAGAAAGTTTAATACCCTGACACACAAAAGGCAAAAACAGTGCTGAACATCTGATACGTTCAAAACTAGTTACACATAGTCACTGGGTGACTGTCAGTGGTACTCAGTGGAGCAAAATGAAGCCAGGCGTTATTGCTGGGGACTTGGACAGAAATAGCCAGGAAATTGCTTGATCTCTGTTGTCTCCGTCCTGGAAAACTCCTTCGCAATCTTGTCCCTGGATCTTCTTTTGTTTCTCAGGAAAGGCTGGTGGAATAGTGGAAGTGGTGGGAGGGACAGGGATGGAGGGAAAGTGATGGAGACAGCCATCAGGCTTTGGCAGGCCTGGGGAGCCCTATCTGTCCTCGACAAGGTCTTAAATGTCCTCTTGTTCAAAGGTTGTGGTTTCAATTTCCCTCTCCCTCTCCCATCCTATGGGTGACAAAGTACGCCTGCCAACGCCGAGACAGCCACAGATTCCAATCTAAGCACAAATGAACTAAAAAGCTCTGTGCATCTGCATCTGTTTTTCGTGTGTGTGTGTGTGTGTGTGTGTGTGTGTGTGTGTTTGCATGCTTATATGTGTGATATGTAATGTAATGAAAACTTTATTTATAAAGCGTCTATCAAAACAAATGGTACAAGTAGCTGTACCCATAAAAACGAAACTAATAAAAGATTCAAAACTGATTTTCAAATAAAACATAAAACCTAGATCACATCAAATAATAAAATTATTACACCCAGAAAAAGTTAAATAAAGTGAGACATTACGTCACAACAGAAAGTGCTTTCGGTATAAATTAAAAGCTTCTTAAAACCCACCACTGACTCAGCATTTTGCATAAGTCATGTCACGAGTAATGGGAGACCATTTCAGCAAAGGCACGGCCTCCCTTGGTTTTTAATTATGACCTTGACACTGCCAGTAGGCCTTGGTCAGAAGACAGTAAGATGAAGAATATAAAAGGTAAAGGTACTCTAAATCTCTTGGTTCTACTTTGGATTGTGCTTTTTTTAAAAACTTTATTTACTCATCCACTCCATTGTATTGTGTGTTTCCCTGAATCAAAGAGGTGCCCCACTTAAGGGTATTATTTCTTGACTGACGGGATGACCGCACAACTTTTTTTTTTTTCAATTGTACCGTAGGATTCAAAAAGAAGAGAAGATCTGGGACTCAACGCCCCATGGCAGCTGTGTGTGTCTCCAGTAGCTGTAATTACAGCACTGTTATCTGCCTCAAGGACAGATGCTCAAACGGCTGATATATACAATTTAGGACACAGCAGCCTTCCCTATTCATCCTATTTCAACTGTTGCTGTGTTTAAAATAACATTCGATAATGTGCCAGGGTCCTGCACTAACAGATGCTTTCAGTCCAGAAACCCATCACACAAACCGCTGCCTGTATCTTTATAATATGCACAAAGCTGCATCCACTCCTTTTCATGACGGAGATCAAAACCAAGTTTATTAATTCAAATTTAAACTCATCAATCTAATTAATAAATACAAGACACTGGATCACTTAACGGATGAGAGGAGTGCTTCTGGATGCACTAACAACTGACACAACGCGAGTATATATGTGGTATAGATAGGGACACGGCATCTGGCCCTTTCACGCCTCATTGACTTGATGGAATACTAATAAAAGCCATATGACTAGAGCATACTAAGTAGCAAATTAATATTCAAAAATATTCCTGCGCCGCATGTGGCGAGGACCTGCGCTCGGCTCCCTCGTTGGCGAAGTGACGGCGCTGTCTCTCCTGTAGAGGGGAGACGTCCTTATTAACCTCTTTCCCCGTGCGCCCCCCTGTCCAGCAGACTGACCGCTCCGTGTGGCAGACGGCTCCGTTTGCCACGGGCTCTACCGGATATCCAGGGCACACAAAGCCACCATTTGTCTTCCCGTTTGCAGCGGCGCTGCCTGCCAACCGTTCTGTCATCACATAAATAAGCTCATATGGAGACACAAAACAGGGATTTATGATCAGCTCTGTAAGCAATGGAGCAGAGGGAGATAACTGATTAATTATGAAAATCATCGAGGCCTTGAGTAATGGCCACCTTGTGTTGGATCTTTCAACAAAAATGCATAAAAGAGAGAAGGTGGGAGGAACAAAGAAGGTGGTTCTTGAAGGTGTTTACGTAAATCAAATGCACAAATACTTAAGTCTACGGGATTCATTGGCAGTTCTATAAAGCCTCTGCTCAGGTAAAGTCCACCACACAACAGCGATAAAAAAAACAACTCTCCTATCAATTACTCGACCCTTTCCTCTTTGTTGTGTCGTTTCCTGGAGCAGTTCCCCTGAGAGTCGAGTCTCAAACAGCTATTCTCTACGCCTCTCTCCAGTGGGCTCCCGTAGACACTCCGAGCGGGCAGAAAGAGTCCGCAGACGCCTTGTGCTGGAGATGATTGTCAGCTGCAGAAATACAGCCCCGCATTAAATCAGCCTTGGCTCACCTGTTCTGAATAGAGGCCTGTCTCAGGGCGGAACGCATTATTCTGCCTCGCTGGGTTATTGTAATATTTTAGTGTAGGATTTGATTGGCATTCATTAAAGATGAGATGACTTAGTAAAGTGGTGTGTTCTGCGCTCGTACCCCAGTTGTAAAGCGGGTGCATGCAGCTACACGATCAGCTCTCGAATACCGAGCCAACAGCTTTCCTCTCACTTAACGCCAGTTATCACACCAAGGCAATCTATTGGCGTGATAAAGCTGAAAAAGCAGTTACTTCAAATTACCAGCGAGCAATTTGACCTCACCGACTTAGTTCTTTCCAGGGGAACTCCACTGGATCTCTCAACAGGTGATCCAGCCGGCAACTGCTTTCATCAAATAAATAAACACGCTGCGTCTACTGCGTGAAAGCTGTCAGTGGTATCTGAATGTGAAGCAGTTCCTTTATACTCAGAGCCTTCGAACTGCAACTTTTTATCAGGCATTTGTCTATGCTCAGATAGATATCAGGAAGCTTTGAAAGCCCCTTGCCACAATCGTTAATCAAGAGGAGGAGTTCATAGAGCGCAAACAGTTTTAAACTGTGTTCACTGTTGAAGATATGTTCTTGAAGAGATCCATAATTTGAATCCAGCACAGATGTTTTTGCTGACCTACTACCATTAGCGGTCAGTTACTGCTGTTGTTATCTGCTGGTGTGTTCCACCTCATATCAGTCTGGCGCCTCCAAGTGTGTTCACAGTTTAAAGCAAAAAGCAGGTCACTTTGAACGCTGCAGGCTCTCCCTGCCCACTTCGCAGGGGTCAGGAAAAAGCAATTTGCATTTTAACACAGGGGCAGCATAAGGAGTGGAGATGCACAAAGCTTCACTCCCTTGCCAGACTCCCTGAAGGGCGAATGCTCGACGATCGCGTCAGACAACCTCTTAATAGAAAGATATTGCCAAGCTGAAGCTCACCTGACATATTAGATTGACTGTCCCTCAAACATTGATACAAGCCTATGAGTTTTTACTATTTTATTGTCGCAAATACGTATGCAATCAAAGCAGTGTTATTTAAAACTATGTTGCAGATAAGCTTCTCTTCAGTCCTCAAACATAATGGTTTGCCAAGAGTTTGGCCAAAATATATAACTGTTTGCTGAATAGTTAAGAGAAACAATTTTCGGGCGACCTTCAACACCGGGATTGTGGTATGCCTCAGTGATTTTAGCAGCTTCACCGAAGGCTTAAGTCTTGCTTCTGCAAGCATTTTCTGTCAAGGTATGAGATTGTAAATGGATGATAGCTGCCATTTGGGAAGGTTACACACAATGTTCCCTGAATAATGATAGAGCAGTCAGCCATTGGAAGCACCCAGGCTTAGAGGAATGGTGTCGAACCGCCAATGCTGAGTAAGATCTGCTGTATGTTAGGATGATATTCGTACAGGGTTTCTCGGATATGATTATTCTCGTTTTAAAAGTTTTAAATTGAGAGATGAAACAATACTTTAGACCGGTTTCCTACGTGGCCCTCAAAGGTTTTTCTCGAAAAAGTCCAAAACGTATATACATGGTACTTTTTGCAGCTCTCTTAAAGGACGTTTAAATTTGGCCTAATTTCTGTCCGGATATAAAGAGTAGAAGGCATGGTTAATGGCCGTGCCCTCGGAACCAGAGGAGGGCCTGCTGATGGATGAGCCCAGGGCCCAGCAGGTGGATTTGAGATCCTGGACATGACGCTTTGATCAATGGCTATGTCCCCACAGCCAATCAGGAGATGTAGTACCTGCCATGTTCAGACCCCACTGTTTAATCTGACGTGTCATTTGCACACAGATGAAGGTTAACAACAGAAAGAGAACCTATTAAATGATCAATTAATCATTCTCACATCTTTCAATTTTTTTTCTCTTTCTCTGTCTGCTAAACATCACACACTGCAAAAAAAGCAGATACAGACACATACACACTCATACACGTCTACGCACACCAACCCCCTTGATGAAAAGCTACAAGGCTTGTTTTTGAATCGCCCTAGCTTTCCTCCTTGTGAGCCTCATCTTCGCTGAGGCATAGGTTTTTGATGGCTTCTCGGCGCATGTTTAGATAGCAAAGACATCCATTATCCGTTCGTACCAAACCCAATTTAGAACCTCGGTAAAAGAATTAGTCACTCAAAAGGAGAGGCGAGCGGGGTAATTCTGTCACCCTATCCCCCACTCCAGGCCCTCATCTTCGATGTTTAATTGGGCTGCTAATCAATTAAGGGCTGTGCTCAGAAATCCTTCCAGCCAACGGCATATATCAGATGAACAGAAAGAATCAAAGCAACACTGGAGCACAATAAGGACTTGAGTAGAATAAATATGACTTCTGCACAACAGTATTATATATGTGGTTTGAGCCCCACTGGAAAAAAATATAAAAAACAAGTACAATAGAGGAATGGCGTACGATTCATGATCCTTTGAAGTTAGAAGGGAGTTAGAGTGTCTAGACTCCTCTGTGGATAATAAGGCTACCATATAAGCCCAGCTCAGGCCGTGTTAGAATTAAGATTTGTGAATCCGCCGCATGTCAAAACACATCAGCCATCCTGCCTACTGTGAATTTGATTGTAAAATGCCAAATCAATGCATGCGTTTCAGTCTTTCTCCGTGTGCATGCAGTTTTACCCTCCTGACCATGACGAAAAGCTTCAGGTGGTCACCGGCCTACAAACGTTGCTCCAAGACTGTTCATTTTGCATCATCCCCAGGTAGGCCTTTGAGGACACTTCAGTCAGTAATCGGGCACTCGGCTGACATCCAATCGTTCTCTCTCTCAAGCAGCAAAGATCCTAGGGCCTATTTTTAACTGCTCGTTTGATCAGTAAGATTAGGGATGTGTGACTTTCACACTTCTACCATATTAAGACATTTAAGAGAAGATGGGGCGTGTAGAGACTAACAATATACCAAGGAATGAGCAATCATTTCCACAGTCATTAGAACCGTTTAATGGCTCCTGCATATTGAACCAAGACAGACAACAGCCCTGTCGTAGATTAACTACCATATAGGCTACTATAGTGGACTCCCACTCAATGAAAACAACTTAAAGCAGCATTGTCCTGAAGGACTTTATCTCTGTAAATGCCAGATTGAGGGACAAACCAAGCCTATAGTGGTCCGCCCACCACTGCTTTATGCTATGAATTAATCAAAAGATTACAAGGTTGTAAAAACTTGAACGATTGAGAGTTTTCCTTGAGGTATGGAGTAATTAATGTAATTAGACTCTCTCTCTTCACCTCTGTTCAGGCCTCTTATCCAAGGGGTTTCCTTTATCACCAACAGACATTTAATTGGAAACTAATTCCAATGGAGGATTTAATTCACTTAAAGTTACGTACCACGTCATTCGATTCCCATGTGGTTGGTCTGAGGTACAAAACCGGTAGGGTTAAGGTTTGACAGTTCAGTGAAGGGGCAAAATACTTGTCTTTGTGAAAGTTATATAAGGCATTTAATATAACACAAACTAATTAAATGTAGCATGTAGAAGTCAAATAACGGCCGCTAAATACCACTGACATGCATTCAGCCTGTCTACATCTATCGTGATATTGGCCATGGTTGAACTTTTGTCAAAGTTGTCACCCTTCCCCCTTTCCATCTTTTGCCCTGCTGCTTTGATCATTGTACACTGAAGTAAGCAAACTCAATAAAACCATCAGCCATAAATCACACCCTGCACATGTTTAAATAAGTACTCGACATGTACCGCAGCCCTGGCAGGGTAAGGCAGGTAACCATGGAGCACAAAAAGCACGCATAGGTGCCCAACTCTATTGAAGACTGTTTACGAGACTCCACACATTAGATTCAAGCAACTTCAGAATTTTGATCATGATCAAGAAGCCGTTAAAATATACAATCCCTCCCCTGAACATGGATTGAGAGTACTTGTAAGTATAAAATTGCAGATATGAAACAAATGGGATGTTATTGGAAACAATATTAAACACCTGTTTATTGCTGGGAAGTTGTGGATCAACATTAATTTTACCATTACCATCTATGCCATTAAATGCCATTATTACCTGAAGAGATAGTTGATGCCAAACGATTTGTAACTAATCTGTGTTGCTGTCCCTTTGCATTTCAGCAGGGAATCACTACAACATTGCGTGTATCATGGCTCAGAGAAGTTCCTATGGAGCCAATGCAACCCCTATACTAGTTGTCAAGATTGTAGGCAGCAAACAAGTCAAGTATTTTCTTGAAGATCCAGTAGAGTGAGTTCAATCAGCATAGGCGTATATATAATTAATTAAAATATAATTAATATACAAATATATATATATATATGATTTATTTATTTGCTAAATATATTCACATTGTTTTGTGGCTTTAACTGGGAACATGCAAAGTATAGTCCTTTTAAGGGAATTGGAAATTACCTCAGAAAGGACAACTCAATCGAACAGGAGGCTAAAACCCTTCCACAACTGAACACTGAACCAGGTTTGGCCCTCCCAGCTGCCCTTAACAAGGTAAATCTGTAACACAAAATGATGAGATTAAGTAGCTATGTTGAGTAGGCTATACACCACAGAAGACATCAGACAAGTGTGAAGTGCTGTTGCGAGGTAGGGATCAATCTGAAACATTTTTGCTCCAAGGCGTCAATCAGACTCTGTGCCACAGCACCACCTGGTGACCGCTCCCTGTCCTACATTCATCCAAAGAACCTCACACAGCCAGAACTAGAAGCAGCAGCTGCAGCAGAATGTGTGGATCAGGTGATACGTTTAATAACTTTGATTAAATATTTTACAGTTCTAACCATAGTGTATCCTTGTGATGCATAATGGTGATAAATAATAGAGCCTGATTATGCATTGACTAATGTAAGCAATATAAAGCAAGAAAGCAATGACCATACAGAGTTTATTTACTCACAGAGAGATCTGATTGAGAGGGGAAAAGAGGACGACACCATGCTATCAGTTGCTATCAGTGAGGAACTAGCTAACTGGCATGCTTCATCTATGAGGGATATCGAAAAGGAAATGGATGCACTCGACACCTCCATTACAGGGCATCTTAATGTAACGCAGATTACTCAAGTGTTTCTAAAATGTGGGGTTCCTCTGAAATTACAAACATTCCACTTACTCCTCCAAGAATTCTCTAATGGAAACCATCCAGACCAGGTATATGTCAAAAACAAAACAAACAAAGCAAAAAACTTTACACCAGAACTTATAGCCTACTGCACTATACATATTGTATAGTGGTCAATAAAGGTGTTAAACTTTTTTCAAATGTCTATAATAATATTACAACTATTGTTAACAATACAAGTCCAATTAGGTTTGGTAAATCTTTTTCTATATATCATACCAAAATGAAAAACACGTTTTATTTGTTTTGTTGTTCTAAAAGGTCAATTATCAAGCCATTCTACATTTCATCAGAAGTGTTTTGTTTCCTGAGGATCTATGCAGTGGAAAGGAGGTATTCCAAGGAATAATTAATCTAGAGATTATTTTCACAGATAAAGCATAAAGTACATTGCATATGATTAGACAAGTCAAAACCTCAATACCTTAGGTATGCCTTTAGGAAAGCTTAATTTCATAAGAAATTCTTCCATTTAAAGGCAGGCAGCCACATGTCACATCTATCAGGGCTCTGTGGGGCCCCAGAAATAGCTAGTAGAGAATCCTCACTGGTATGTGGTGCACAAGGGACAACTGAGGCACGGTTCCAAATGTTCAAGAGACTGGAGAGAGCCCTGCACCTGTGTGATTCTCAAAACACTGGTAATATACAATAAGCAAACTTACAATATGGTAGTACATAAGGGAATGTTAATTGGTGGGTACATGTATTGCTGTCTTGACAGAGAAGAAATACACTTAACAAATAATAACGTTAATCTCAATAACAACCGGGCAGTTTAAAATAATGCACAATTAAATAACCTTGTGTCTTGCATTCATTTCTGTTTCAGGATTCATGGACAAAGATAAAGCGAATCGTTTGATTCAAAACTATAACCAAATCCTTGATCTTAAACTAAGTGCCCTCAGTATAAGTAAGGCAACTCATGGGGACAAAAGACAGACCACAGTTCATCTGGAAACAGTTCTACAATCCCTAAAACAAATGTGATTTAAGCTTAGGCTACTGTTGATCTGCTTTAAATAAAGAAAAGGTTTGGGTCATTCCATGGAAACGTCCATTTTTCTTTCCCTAGCCTTTGCAGTAATATAAAAAATTTAAAACAATTTAAGGTTACAACATATTTATATTTTCAACTAAAACAATATATTATTTGAACAATTACAGCTTCTTGAGCCATCAATTTGGCAATTTACATTTTTTATCAATTATATAAAATTCCAATTTCCACAGAAGTGCTCATCCCCCCAGTCATTTACAGAGGGCAAGTGCTGTATTTTTCGGTCAAAAACATGTTTTTCTACCATTTAAAATGCAATAATGTATACATTATCACATATATGACGTAAAGGACAAAAAAACAAAATGCCAATTTATTATAAAAATAATTAATGAAAGTAGTGGTCCCCTGGAATTGTGTCATTGGTGTTACTGCATAACAAAAGTATTATTTTGAAAAAAACTAAAACACACTGATGATATGACTTGACTTCCTTTTACCCATTTCCTGAAGATGTATGAAGAAAGGTCTGTGGAAAGTTCAATGTCTCCATTCAGTTCTCAGAAATGTTCTAAATTTATCTTTTAGTTGAAGTCACTGGTAAAACCTACTTTATTGTTAGGGAATGTTAAAAAAAATTATAATATTAATGGATTAAATTGCATAATTTAGTGAGTATACATGATTGACAACATGTGTTTTGATCCCCTGTAGTAGCCTTGTGTAAAATGCATTTTTCATGAAAATTGGTCACTGGTGTTACCATCACTGGTGTTACTTTCTCATGGGTAACAGTGGTGAAGATCAGCAACGCCAGTGACTCCCATGTATCATTCAAATCACACTTTTAACAAACCTGATTAACATAAATCAGAGATAGTCTCCTGATTTGTTGCATCATCATCATTGTTCTTTTGACTCTGAACACATGTGCTGAAGAGATTGAGATATAATATTTCATTAAAGCCTTTAATATTGCTAAACGAGTAAGGTAACATCAGTGACAAAAACGATCCATGCACGATCCAATCTTTAAATGAATGCACACAAAAAAAAAAAATCATTAAGCTGTCCTGTATGTGTAAAGTCAGTGAGTTATGCAATAATGTGAGCTACATTTAAATGTAAATAAATTTTAAAAAATTGCCAATCCAAAAGTGGACGTTTCTGTTGAATGATTTGTGTTTCTAGACTCGACTATCAACATTATTTGTTATTATATTACTTTTAGCCTGGAAAAGACGTAAAAAAAATCTTTAAATTAGGAAATTGATTCATCTCCATGGCTGTATGTTATTTGGATTAACACTCATTTATTCCCATACACACAATATGCAAATTACCACACAAGTTTCAAAATAAAGCAACGAGGACCGAGCAAAGCAACCGGAATAACGGCTGTGTCTGTACCTCAGCTAGGATTCAAGTATTTGTTTCACTTATATATTACAAAAATAATAGCTTGTACATAGCATGTCTTCGATGTTGTGACATAAGGCCTTACCTTGGGCCATGATATATAGTCCATAATTATGCATTATGGCTCATCCAAGCGCGAAGTCCACGGTGGGAAGTCAAGTGCCTAAAGCCACTCCCAATAACCGTTGAAACAAGGAAGCGATAAGGTTTCGTTTCTCAAAGTGAAACCTATTCAAAGCCACGTACAAACTGGAATCGCAACATCATTTAACTTTTGCCTGCTACCAAGGAAACTTAAGCGTGGATAGATTGAGTTTGTGAATATTACGGCTAGAAAATACAAATGAGTAGCAATATCAGCGGTACACCTGCACCGGCAATGTCTTATAGTGATGCGCTCCGGAAACGTGTAAAGGCAGGTGAGTTGGCTCATGTGGGATCTTTAAATTGAATGAACACAATCCTGCTGGTAGGGAACTAGGCCTAGACTATCAAAGTGTTTTGATTATGTGTAAATACAATCTAAAACTGTTTTTAATTGGTTTTCACTAACCATATCTGATCAAGTGAGCAAGGTAATAAATGTAAAACATCTTAATCTTCTTCTTAAGGGATTTCTACAGCAACCCCCACTCAAAACACTGAAGTGAACCAGTTAGAGAGTTCCCTGCGTGCCCTGATGGAGCAGCACCCAAATGGTGTTCCCCTGTTCCGAGTGCGACAGGCCTGTCCTTTGCTTGTCCATCCTAAGGTCCTCAAAGCATATCCTTCCACCAGACAGCTCTTGGCATCCCTATCCAATGTGGTGAGACTAGAGGGAATAGGTGTACAGGTACTAGTTCTCCCAAGACTGAAACCAAGTGAAGTGGTCTGTTAGTGTAAGTACCAATAGCAGTTGGCTGGCAGTGAACAAGAACACTTTATACACCAAAAATCTTGTGAAAATATAAATTTTTCCAAATATTTTCCACAAGGTTCCTTTTTTGTTTACAAGGCATTGCTGTACCGAGTAAGTTTTATACCTTTATACCTTATTTATCCATTTTTCAACCACATATCTTTCAACAGGATATTTTAACAAGACTATCTCTCTTGAAAGCGCAAACATTTTTGCTTCTGATAAATGAAAGTAGGTATAGCAGGAATCGAAAAAGAACAACGAAGGATATTTTATCAGATACAGACTTAAGGACTTCTTCGAGCACCAATTTTTATTTCCAATGACATTAATAATTATTTTTAAAGAGAGCAAGAAATTTTTTTTAAAGCAAATGTATTTTTACTAAATAGCATGTCTTTTCTTGATTTTGACTTTTTTTTTTATCTGTATACACTAAGCTAATAGTAACCTTGATAGTTACAACAGTGATTGTCTACAATCAACATTGTATATTCTGTAATATTTTGTAAACATTTGTATACGTTTTCAATTGTATTCTGGTAATTAAAGCATAAATGAGTGTCAGACAGGATGAGTGAACGAAATATTAAAAAAATGATATTCTATTGTTTGTTTGCTTGGCATTTGATTCCTACAATATTTTTTCCAGCACAATTCCATGAGCTTGGCCTTTTTTCTCTTCAATAAATCTAAGAGTGCATTCTCTGGAATTTTAAGATAAAAACTTTTTAAATCAAAAGTTCAAGGTATTTGCTTAATGTCAAATCAAATCAAAGGACGGAAGGAAGGAAGGATAGAAGGAAAATGAAAGGAAAGGAAAGGAAGAAATAAAATTGTAATAAGAGAAATACAATTGCTTAGAAAGAACCATTCAGCCAAATGCAATTGAGAACATTTACATTTTTAATCTGGATTTTAAAGTAGTTGCTTGGAGAAAGTCTCAGATCTTCTAAAAGTTGGTTCAAGCTATTTGTTGCTTAGCAGCTGAATGCTGCTTCACCTTTTTTAGTTTAACTCTGGGGATGGTTAAAAGACCTGCTCCAGATGACCTGAATGGTCAGCCAAGGTTCATTCTGTAGTAGCATGTTGGCTTTTTTGGCCCCCAACTATTTAGTGACTTGTAGGTGAGCAACAGTAAATTATCTGACACAGTGAGCCAGTTTAGTGATCTGACATTTGTTGTAATATGTTCATATTTTTAGTTTTTTGTTAAAAGTCTAGCAGCAGCATTCTGAACAAGCTGCAGTCGTAAAGACCATTATAGTAGTCCAGCCTACTGGTAATAAATTCATGAATACGTTTTTCTAAGTCTTGTTGGGAGTCCTCTGTCTTGCTGTTTTTTTGGCTACTGAAATTTGTCAATGATGTCATCAAGATTTTACTAGCTTGGTCTTTAGCTTTCAGGGACATGGACTCAAGGTGTGTGCTAACTTTTAGTCCTAATCCATTAAAATTATTTTTTGGAAATGTTTCGCTGCTTGCTTTCATTTTAGCCGCCCTTTTCTGTTCCTGATGAGCTGATAAGTAGTCCTGATTATTTTGCCTGGCATGTTTACAGAAAGATATCATCTGGGTTGTTATATTTATTTGAATTGCCCCACCCGCATTGCAGAGAGTAGTCCATGATGCATTAACAGAGTTTATGCAGACTTTAACCATTCAAATTCAAAGGACCCACTTAAAATAAAGGATATTGGACATTCATAATTCTTCAAGGGAGTGCAGGGGAAAAAAGAATGTCACAACTTCGGGGCAGTGAGTTAAGCAATATAACTAATTAGCTTGTATTTTTATCTTTATTTTCACTTATCTGTGAAAGTGCAGATACAGTAAGCTAACATTCACCTATATCTAAGGATACACTCTCTGGAATTTCAAGATGTGGCAGCCTCAGAGGCCGCCTTCTCTATCAGACGTTCAAGATGTTTAATGTCCATTTCAAAAAATGTTTTGACCATTAGTAGATTTTTGCTGCTTGATTTCCTGCTGAGAAGTTAAGTTATCCTGATATTATTGCCTGGTTTACAAGAAGAAATCTGGGGGCTATATTATTTTCATTATCCCACCCGCATTGCTTATTGCATCATAAGACTACTCTCTCCGCATTGCAGGTTTCTTTTTTTTTTTTTAAAGTGATTTCAGAATTCACTGAAAAATGTTTCCACTGTGGCCTGTCCATGAGAGCACAATAACAAGCTGAATGACTTGCCACAGATCACTGTAGCAAGGAACAGACAGCAGAACATTTCTATAATTGGGTTTTGCAAGACCCAAAAAGTCCTCACCGTGTGAGTGACATGAAAATCTCAATCCATAGTATTTAAATTGCATCATCACTTTCATTTCTGGGGAAGGACATTTACAAAAACTACTAACATTTATCAGTGTAACGCTCGGCCTGTGGCATGTGTCCAATTTTACAACGAGCACGGTGCGGACTCTTTGGGTCTGGCAAAAATATCTTGCGACTGCCACGCTGGATTAAATTAAATCTGGCATTATTTGCTTTTGAAAGGCACTGATGGGAAATTACGGTTTCAGTCAGTTATCCCTGTTTAAATGAACATACCATACAAGTTAAATTGTTTGATACCAAGTTTTAAAGAACACAAATGGGAGGAATACATAACTGTTCAAAAGTATGCCATGCTGTGCAATGATATAGCCAACTGAAAATAATTCATTTCCTTGAGCTTAACTGATACATATCAAATATTGGTGTTATTGAAGACATCTTACCAAATTGTACTATGTACACGAAGCTTCCGCTCAGCAAGTACACCCTTACTCGTAGTTGGTAGTCCACAGTAGTTTTAAATAGTCGCCTACTTCTTCGAACACAGAAATACAAAGCAATGCTGGACAAAAAATGTGTTTGCTTGTTCTTTATTTTTTTTTTGGTTTTCCATTTTTTCCTCTTTTTTTTTTTTTTTTTTCTCACCATCAGTCTTTTTGGCACTACATAATTAAGGGTGGCGTGTTAGATTGTTTTTAAAACAAATGTCTATTCAAAGCCTTTGTCTTTAGGCAAGCAAGTATGAATACAGCTAATAAAAATAAAGGTATACATTTTACCTCCTTACTTTACACATAAAATAAAACACTTTTTGGACCCCCTCAAAAATAGGGGTATTAAAATATTTGACATTTGTATCACAAATCAATGTAATGAGACAAAAAGGAAACATAAAAACTGTACAAAAAATGATAAAATTCATTTTAAAAAGTCTTGTGACCAAATGATGCCAAGTAGGATTACATTATTTACCTTTTCTTATATGGTGCCGACCACAAGCCTAATTCAATAGAGATTAGATAAATTTCATTTCTTCTGCTGGATATAATTGAGATTGACTGGGTGCCGGCCATGGGGTAAGATAGGAAAATGCTGATTAGGGTGCACCGCAGAGCTGCCTATGGAGATAGAAATCACAGTCAATACCAGAACACTACATGACAGAGCTTACAGTTGCAATCAAAATTATTCAACCCCCATTGCAAATAAGGTTTATTAGGAAAATTTACAAACTGTCTGTTTGCAATAAACAAATCAAACAAGAACAATTGAAATAGCTCAACACAACTAACATAAGTGGTTTCTCCACTTTCAACACAAAATGTCACTTTTAATGACAACTGCAGTCTCAGAATAATTCAACCCCTGAATAGAATCCCTCATAAGAGCACACATTTGTAAATCAGGTGTTGTCTCAAGCACACCTGATGCAACTAATCAAGGGCTTCAATATTTGCATTAGGTGTGCTTGAGATAGACCACACCAAATACCTGGACTTCTGTGAGGAAGCTGAAGCTTGGGTGTCATTGGACCTTCCAACAAGACAATGATCCCAAGCATACCTCAAAGTTCACCAAGGCTTGGTTTCAGAAGAAGTCCTAGAAGATTCCGGAGTGGCCGTCAGTCGCCTGACTTGAACCCCATAGAAAATCTTTGGTGGGATTTTAAGAAGGCGGTTACAGCACGTAAGCCCAAGAATATTAGTGACCCAAAGGCCATTGCTCATGAAGAATGGGCTAAGATTCCTCAGAAACGCTGCCAGAAGCTTGTGTCTGGCTATGCATCACGTTTACAGCAGGTCATAACAGCAAAAGGGTGCTCTACTAAGTACTAAAGACACTTGTCATGAAGAGGTTGAATAATGCTGAGAATGTAGTAGTCATTAAAAGTGGCATTTTTGGTTGAAAGAGGAGAAACCACTTGTTATATTAATTGTGTTGAGCTATTTCAATTGTTCTTGTCTGATTTGTTTATTGCAAACAGATGACAGTTTGTAAATTCTGCTAATAAACCTAATTTGCAATGGGGGTTGAATAATTTTGATTGCAACTGTAGCATGTCTTTGATGGTGTGACCCAAGGCCTCACCTTGGGCCATGAAGGGCTTTCCGGGCTGGTAGCCGCCATTGCCCTGCTGGTAGCCTCCATTGCCCTGTTGGATGAAGTTCTGGGGCATGCGATAAGGCCAGGACGGGGAGACGGAGTAGTGGCCTGCATTCCCACGTTCCCAGGACCGTGAGCCCTGGGTCACACCACTATACCGAGCCTGGTAGCTTGGCTCTGCAAAAGCAGGGAGGAAAGGCATTTCGTTTTTTTTATAAAACTAATAATATAATACCAATAAATAAAAAAAATTCACACAGTAAATTATTTGTATGATATTTCCCATCACCAAATTCTATGCACAGTGACTAGAACCTTTTCCCACAACTACGAACAGCTCTTACCTCAGCACACACTAAATTAACTAGAGAAAAACAAAAAACATGTCCAAGTTCATCAGCTTTTAGATCCCCTTGACTTGATGCCAGACATTGGCGTATAGTAGGTTAGGAACAGTCTACTGACAAACATACAGTGCCACCCAAGTTCACCCAGTGTGTACCTGACTTTCCCACAGTGCCGTTGCCCACCAGTGCCCCCGGTTGTGCCAGGTGATTGTGCCAGTGCCCGTCCCGTCCTGGCCCATCCAGGCCCAGCTGCTGCCTCCCTGCTGGCTGGGCAAAGATGATGCTAGGATCGTTCAGGTTCATGGGACTAAGGCTGCCCCCAGAGCCGGCTCCCTGGTTCCCGTTTCCCGATGCTTGGCGCAGGGGGAACTTGAGGCCCGGTGGAGAGGGGGCAGTGGGGGAGGATGTTTGGAGAACGGGGCCATGGATGGGCCAGGAGGCAGAGGGGAGGTGGACTGGCAGATGGGCCTGCTGCTGCTGCCCCTGTTGGGACGGCAGAAGCCCCAAGGCCGAGAGGGTTACCGGGTGATATTGGCCAGGGTGTGAGGGGGGGAACCCAAACAGAGAGAGGGGGACCTTGGGGTGAGGGACCTGTTTGTGGGGGCCGGCCGAGTTGGTCTTGCTCTGAGAAGACTGGGGGGATATAGAGATCTGTGAGGAACTCTGAGAGAATGTCGAGGGCTGGGGAGAGTAGGGTGGAGTCTGACGGCTGTCCGACTACACAGAGAGAAATAAGACAGATGAGGAGCACTTCAGTATAAGCAGAATCAATTGACAGAGATATTTGGAGCATTTAAAATAGGTATGCACTTAAGAAATTTCCTTCATCTACCATTTTGTCTAGTATGACTTAGTAGAATTGTGCCTGACAAAACTCAGGACAATGAGTTAGAACCCAGCGGTGTGAGGGAGTCATCGGCCTAGCGGTACTCACACATTCAGAGGTCTGTCGAGTCCTCCCGGGGCAGTCCAGCCCTGCCTGGGGGATGGGGATAGACTGGGAGCTCACCATGGCACGCACCATGTGGGGAACTTCAGGAGAAACACACAACACATTTTCATTGAGGGTTGGCTGCCCCCTACTGGTCACATTACCTCCTAGTCGAGGTCCAAAAAATTAAAGTGGAAGGTTATTAGAGGTGAGACCATACATGTGAGAAAGAGTGTGTGTGTGTGTGTGTGTGTTTACCTGGCCCCCCTGTGGCTCTCTGTCTGAGATGACGGTTTTCAGGGCAGTCCCTCCGCACATGGCCCATGTCGCCGCACTGGAAGCAGCGTCTTTCCCTGGGCTCACGCTCGTCTTCCTTCACATCGTCCTCCTTCTCGCCCTCTTTTTTCTTCATCCTGCTTAGCAGCGGTAGAGGACTAAATGGCCAGCTACAACCCTTTACAGAGTCCTAAGCAAACACATGCACTGCCCAAAAACCCACAACAAGAGAGCACTCTGTTAAACTCACGTGTTTCCGGCGTACCTGCGCCGTTTCGGACAGTCCTTCATGTAGTGGCCGATCTTGCCGCAGATCCGGCAGCAGCGGTCATTAGGGGCCAGTTCTCCATCCGTCAATACCTTGGAGTCAAAGAAGTAGTCCTACACACAGAAACAAAAAAAGTAAACGTACGATAAGCATTACAAGTAAAGCACACCTATAAACTCAAATATAACACTGTAACTTGTACAGTGGCCCTTAGCCCGGTGTGCCTACCGCCTCCATGCCATGCTGTGGGTAGAACGGAGTCCCAAACAGTTTCCTCCCATTTATGAAGGCTTTCATGATGAAGTTTGTCACTGAAAAAACAAATTGTTGGGTTATGATTAGACAACAACATATGCTCCCAATGTAATTTAGATGATGAAAAATGAGGGGTGGATATACGAAAACAGCCATTGCAACAAAAACAATATATATATATATATATATATATATGTATATATACTTACTTTTGCGAGAGACTCCAGCTCCAAGATTATGATTCAAGTCGAAAGGATCTGAGTTGACAGACAAACATTTCAAACCAGTTCAACGAGGTACGCGTCATACATTTGTGGCCTTGTAAAGGATTGTCGTAAATACCTTCAATGGCAATGCACTTGGAGGTCCACTGCTTCTCAAAGGTAGTGAGGCGTTTCTTCTGGCGTATGCTGATGACGTGCTCTTTGAAGTCAAACTCCTCCGTGTAGAAGCGCAGCAGCCCCAGCCACAGCTCCCCGACAGACTCCCTGTTCTTCTGCAGCTCAGGCAGGCGGCGATGCTAGAAAGACAAAGCACAACACTGAAAAAAACAGGCCCAAGCCACTATGTCAGTGTCTTTTCTCTTCTGGTGACCAATACAGTGTTCCTATTTCAACATCTTCAGTCAACGTTGACTAAACTGTGGGTGACTTCTGGGTTTGATTGAATGACTCACCAGCTCGTCAATGTCATTGAAGAAGTACGCGTTCCATCCATCTACCATCCTCTCTGGGACAGTCGCCCCGTCAAAGATCTGAGAAGAACAGAGCAAGCAATAGACTGAACCGCCATCCTTGTTGTATTACTATGGGGCTTTAGTGCGTAGTCTTGAGTTGTTTCAGGAAACGGTTCCGAGTGTGGACGGTACCTCTTGGAGGACGGGGATGACAGGGGGCTGTCTCTGCTGCAGGTAGTAAAGCACCATCAGGATGTAGGCGTAGGAAGACAGACTGCCCCGGGACGCATCGCCAATGTCACAGCGCTGGAAACACAATGGATGGACACATTGGGGTATAGAAACAGGGAAACAAAGGCTAAAACCAGTGTTGCATCGGAAAGGATGGCACAACACTCAAAGCCTGAAGACACATACCTTTGCAAATACTTTCATTGTGTACCCAAGGAATTGCACGCGGGAGTCTATGGCAGCATAGGTTGCCAGCATTCTGGTGTTATGCTGGGCCTGTTTGAAGAAAAGAAGAGACTTTGGTGTTGTAAATGTGCCCTTAAAGAGGAACTGGTCATTTCCACCTATATTCACCAATAATAATAATATCAGAGTACTCATATGTACAGTAATCTTTAAAAAAAAAATATATACCACTTTGCTCTACCTCATATTGCTCTAACAACAGATAATACAAATATGAAACCAGATCATGCAATAGATTCTGGCTTACGTTACAATACCTCCGTTACCTCAAAAGATAAATTAATTTCTACACGGAATATATCACAATTCCTCTTAACTTAATGTAAGCAGTGAAAAAGGTATTGTTAAATTATAAGGAAGTCGTTTCAGAAGATGACTCACAAGGGTGTTATAGAGGCTGATGTCTCCCTCTAGACAGCTCTGTCTGTGTTCAAACTTCACAATAGGCACTTTAGCTGTTGTGATAGGCAAAATGTTCCTCAGACCTGAGAGAGAACAACAACAATGTTCATACCCAATTCAATATGCCATTATTAGGATGTATTCTTTAGGGTGATAAGAGACGCAGAGGAAGAGTCTCCTACCAGTATGTTTCTTTAGCACCTTGGCAAGACCTTCGATGATCTCTTTGCAGTTCAAATTCTGTTGATGAACATAGAACCACGTCGGGTTAGAATTGCTAACAGACAACTGGGCAATACGAAATATTCATCTCAACAGTAGTTAAGTTTTTGTGACAAGATGAACTTGACTACTGGTTTAAGTCGAAATGCATCATAAGGAGTTTTAGTTATATCTCAGCAGCCCCCATTTTGGAATGAAAGCCTTCAAATGATGTATGATCACTCAGACTAGAGGCCTATGCATTCCTAGGTTGCTACCTCAGCTGTATCATGGCCTTCCAGGGTCATGCAGATGTCAAGGTCACTGTCACGGAAACCAAAGCCATTCTTGGAGGAGCCAAATAGGCAGAGTTGAGCTTTGTCTGTAGGATGGGACAAACGAAGAGTTTTTATTTCAAAAGGAATTCATTTTGGAGTAAGCAAAAACATACCTTGTTAAAAGTATGTGTCTGGTAAAAGGAAACCCAACTCACCATTGTACTCTTTTCTTATAAACCTTTCCAGGCCTACTAGGATCTGCTCTCTCTTCTGCTGCTCAAGCAGAGAGGGGGACAGCTCATCTAAATCACAGGCGACATACAACCCCAATTAAAGCAACAGCAGAAAAGCAACAAAATATCACTGGTTCATTGTTAGTAAGAGTTGTTAATTGAAATATAACAACATAAA
>JAVQIZ010085834.1:0-36277 GCA_036023535.2 Galaxias brevipinnis
GACAGACAACTACTATATCGTTTTTCATTAAAGTATGATTTAGTTGAATTCAGCCAAAATTAAAAACGGGCCATCTCTTCTCAATAGCGTATTGCTTGGGGGCTCCTTGGCCTTTCAAATTAAATGCTTCCATCTATTCCTCTATGCACGGCTTATGTCCCTGGGCTTAACCCCCTGGACTGGGCTTTGAAGCACACACACACACACACACACACACAATGATTGGAAGGAGGGAGACGGGGAGACGGGGGGAGCATGGATCAGGTGAGGGGGTGGGGGGTTGTGTGGCTGTGAAGTGCAGGGA
This sequence comes from Galaxias brevipinnis, assembly GCA_036023535.2. NCBI lineage: Eukaryota > Metazoa > Chordata > Actinopteri > Galaxiiformes > Galaxiidae > Galaxias > Galaxias brevipinnis. The sequence goes on from JAVQIZ010085834.1 coordinate 305, forward strand.
GGGGGGTACTCCCCGCAATACGTGTGTAATCAGTGGGAAGCAGGCATGCGGGCAGTCAGGCAGCACAGTTGAGTGATTTGGTCGCATCAGCGAGGCTACTCATGTGCAAGTGGATTTTTAACAACAGTGTTAAGTAGATAATCTAAAGTTGGACCTCTTTTGGCCATCTTTTTTTTTTTTTTTTTTTTTTTTGTAAGTAGGGGGAAACCCAGAGCTGACAGATCAGGCCAGGTTATATTAGGAGGCACTAAGATAGACATTCATTTCGGAGATTCCTGGTTTTGGATAGGTGGGAAAGTCATCAATCTTCCCTATCTAATTTATTACGTTTAAGATTAATACTGTCTAAAACTCTGAATATGTTATTTTTTTGGCAATACATTGTGTATAAAACTCGTACGAATTCCGTACTATGTAACATGTAAACAAATTCAGCCTGATGTAGCTTTTGTTTTACAGTCGTCTTATTGCAAAATGTCAGACAAACTAGAATACTCAATAAATAGTACATCTACTTGTAAAAATGTATGACGTAAACTTTGGAAATAACTTTCTTTCCCTTTTTTGTTGCAGGACCGGTCAGAACGACGGGAGAAAAAAAGACATGTGGCGTGTTTTTCTCTAAGAAAGATTTTTGTTGATTCTACAAGACCAAATATGGAGGGCACGTTCAAGGATAACCCACCCATGAATATGTCAAGCGGCGAGTTGGCAGGAGGAGGTGGGGAAGGGATTGGGAAAGTGGAGAACGACGCGGTCAACACACTCCCCACAGCTGACACCTGGGACGCGGGGGTTAACGGACTTCCAAAGGCTCCCCTGGTGGAGACCACAGCGCCCTCAGTGGTGAGTCCAGCCACAGACACGTCAGGAGGGATGGCAGCCCTCAAAGTGGCCACCACAGTCCTTCAGCCCATCTGCCTGGGAGACAGTCCTGTGATGCTGCCCATTCACCTCCAGATGGCGGGGGCGGCTGGCGCCCAGCTTGGCCAGATGGGGGCAGCAGCAGCAGCTGGAGGGCCATACTTCATGACAAGCCAGGGTCCCGTCTCTTTGCCCCTGTTGTTGGAGCAGCAGGTCCTGCAGCACCTGATTCCCTCGGTGATACCTCAGCAGAGCTCCAACCCAGCCGCGCCTCTCCAAAACAATGTCCTGTGTCAAAATGCCTCTTTTACCTTCGGATTGCCTCCTCCTCCTCCTCCTCCTGCTCCTCTTCCCACTCCCCCTTCTTTTCCGGCCTTGGAGCTCAAATCAGCCGGGGCCCAGGGCCAGGATCCTAACCTGCTGTCCCTCCTTCAAAACCCGGCCTTTGCTGCCATCCTGCAGGACCTGTTTCTGGCTCAGGGGGCCTCCTCAGCCTGCCAGTCTCCAGGCTCGGCGCCCGCAGACCCTTTCACCTCAGCTTTCCTCCCTCCCTCTCCACTGACACACCCCTACAGCTCCCCTCTGGCCCCTCTGGTGCCCCCAGCCACCCTCCTAGTCCCCTATCCGGTCGTGGTTCCCCTGCCGGTGCCTCTGCCCATCCCTCTGCTCATCCCCATTCCCATACCTCAGACGGAGGACACCAAAGGAAACCCGCCCAAACCCGTATGCACTGTAAGTAAAAGCACCCAAACGTCAAACACAAAGGATTCTACCTCTCCCTTTGTCTCACCTCGAGGCTTTCTGTCTCACCCTCTGCACCCTTTGTCACCGTCCTCGGTCCCGTCGGTGGAGGAGGGAGAGGTGTTGGACCTATCGGTAAGAGCATGCCCGGTTGTGCCTAAACAGGAATTCCTTTGCCCAGCCGTGCAGGATAACGTACTAGACCTGTCTGTAGGCGGGGCGAGGGGAACATGTATTCAGTCCTTTGGACCCGGTGGATCTCGTGGAGGAGGGGGAGGCGAGAGAGGACAGTCTTGTCAGGCTTCCCCCGGAGCTGCTATGACACTGGGCCTTCTGCGACCGGTGGAGTGCACTCAGAGGCTGGACTCCAAGCTGCTGAGCGGACTGGCCTCACTGGAGTTTAGCCGGCAGCACAAGTGGCTGGTGGACAACGGCGGCGCGGCCTCCGGGAGCAGCGCCCTGAGCCGCGAAGCCGCTCTCAGCGGGACAAGAAACCTGGAGATAGTCGGTGCCTCTCAAACAGCCAAGGTCATAGTGGCTGTCAAGGACGCCATCCCGGCCATCCTCTGCGGGAAGATTAAGGGCCTCTCTGGGGTGTCGACTAAGAACTTTTCCATTAAGCGTGACCGCAGCGGGGGTGGTGGTGCTGGTGGTGGATGTGTCGGGGCCCAGGGGTCTGGCGCTCTACAGCAGCTCTGCGGAGCAGCCCCCAGGCCAATGGGCCAGGAGCAGCAGCAGCATGACCCCAACGATCCTCTTCGAAAGCTCCCTAAAAACAGAGCCATTAAACTGAAGAAGGTCAGCTCACAAGAGATTCATATTCTTCCCATTAAAAAGCAAAGGCTTGCGGATTTTCTCCCTAGGAAGTGACAGGATTGGTACGAAAAAATTAAGTGTGGGGATGGCAGGGGGGGAGGGGTTCCCGTCTTGAGTAAGATAGAATGACAAGAACGGAAACAGCTCCTCTATCTGTGGCAGTTTGGGTCTGGAAATACAAGACAGCCAACAAATAACACGCTAAGCTGCTGTCACAGGCAACAGAATAGCTTCTAGCTCAAATAGACACCGTGGACAGCTATACGATGGCTTCTTTTATTGAATAGGTATGTCCCCTGTACTCTTTCTAGCAGTGACTGCTTCCTGCTATTTGCCCTGGAGTATACAACTATAACATAAAGCACATTCTTCTTACACACGTTCTCCCTATCAAAGTCATGGACGTGCCTAAGTTCCAGATTGAAGACTGTAAGACACACTGTAAAAAAATAAAAGTGTCAAAGTCTGATAAGCTATCTGATAAGTTATGTCTTTTTCAAATTTCTATCAATTTGAATGCTATTTTGGTAAACCCATTTTCTACAAGTGTCTTCACATGTTAGAAAAAGCTGTTTTTGAATGAAGCTGCTGACTCCGCTGACACTAGTGATTTTTTTCTTTGACCTAAAACATTTAACCTTCTCCCTTAAGACAAACAAGTTCCTATCTTTGGCATCCATGTTTCACTTCCATGTGTTTCAATACCTTTTTGAGTACCTGAAGACCATGAAACACAATACACCAAGCTCTTAGTTACATGGCGAAGCCCTTAATTGTGAGGGTTGATTTGGGCTGTTTAAACCTGTCCCATCATTGGAGATTGCCATATTCATCAGTCGCTCAGTGAAGCAGAGAGCAATCTGAGATGGGGGAGGGGGTTAGCATTGCAGGCTAATAATGACTTGGCAAGGCTAAGGCTGTCCTTTCATTAACTTTAATGACTCTAGGAAACAGCTGTCAATGGCAACAAAGCACATTTTTCATTATTTAGTTTCATGGGAAAAAAAGGGACGTCGTCCTATCTTTCCTCCATCCCCACCCCCATCCCCCTGTCCTTAGATTCAACTGAATCCTTATTAAGAGTTTGTTGAATGAAAAACAAATTACTTCCAGGAAGTGTTTGTGAAACAAGTTGTGTGGGGTTTTTTTTAGATGCAAAGTCATATTGTTGTAATTCGTTTGCTAATCTTAAGGCAAAAGTGGGCGGAAAAACATTGCTTTTATGTGACATAATCTATTCCACTACAGGGCATTACAGACAACTTATTGCTGTGGCCAAAATGTATTGTATTGACTTTGAAACTATTGGCAGTGTTACTTTAAAGTGGTTCCAGATTATTTTCCCTCTCCCTACAGAACGTAGCGCCTTCATGAAGACACTGATTCCCTGTTTATCTAATGTGTGTAATGTGTATAAAAATCTGTTCAAGGACATTAGATGTCATCAGTGTTTTAATTGCGCATTTAATGCTCTCCTTTTATACTTAATTAGAAATCTGAGTGGCTGTGTTAATTTGAGAGAGCGTTATTCTATTGAGTGCACTTTGTCCTAGCATTTTAGTTGAAAAAGATACAGGGTACTTGCCCACCCAGACGTGTTGTTGTGTTTGCTCCATTTGACTTAAGTCTGATAGAAGGCTTTGTATGAATCACAAGATTCAGAAAAGGTCAAAGCTATGAAAAGGTCAAAGGGTTGACTCAAACCTGTGGCCTTGCTTGTGCTAAGATGTCACAACATATGCCTATACTGTATATCTTAACCAAAATGTCCTAGACTGTGAGTTGACTATTACATCATTTATAGAATACATTTGTCATATTGCTGACAACTTAACTTGATTTCATAAACAACCTTTTTTCTTTAACAAGTGGGTTTTCCGACAACAGCTTTTGTAGTTATAAATCCCTTTTAAAAAACATTTTATAATTTTTTTGGCTTAAAGTCCCCCAAAAAATTTCCATCAACAATATTTCAGTTTTTCTCAGAAATCTTACCACTGTTGCCATTGTGTTGATATTTATTGTTTAAACTAATGTATTTATACTGTGAGTTAGAAGTGTGTTGGTGATCAGGATGCAGAAACACCCGTTTTAATGTGACAGGAGAGGCGATCCTAACTGGAAGACGCTTCCTCCTTTACTGCCAGCCCGGATCAGTGGAGATCCAAATACCAACTCAGCTATGATGTCAGAAGCTAATAATCATGTCAGTTGAAATATATTGCCACTTGTGCTTGTGTGCTTTGTGTGTATGTGTGTGTTTACATTTTGAAGGGACATTTTTAAAAAACTAAAAAACGCCCAGAAGGCTTGAATTGACGCCTCATTTGCTTTGACTAGACAGGCAATATTAATTCAAGAAGAGCATATTATTTTTGGACGACAGTCGATAAGAATGATTTCCCTTTTTTTTTGTTTAATATGCTTATGCCATTACTTATTTTTTTTGAAGAAGTAGTAGTAAAACGGACTCTTAATGTGCGTTAATCATATTTACTGGTTTTAGATATTTAACCAGTTTTTGCCTTGTGAATCTCGTACCCTCTTTAAAATACAATTTACATTCTCAAGTCACTCATGGATTAGCAACTTGATTATGCAGTATTTTATTATTATTTTATTTTAAGCTTGTCCTCCATTTTAATTTCTTACTGTGCAAAGCTAACATTTTGTATGGCCCGGTATCTCAGTACCTGATGAACGTTTTCTACTCTTAACCATTGACGGTTACATGTTTTGTAAGTAATACTGGTGAATTACTACAATAATAAAACGATTGAGCAACCAACTGTGTAATTTGTTTTTAAATGCCCTTCAATAAGATAATAAGAGTTTTGCAACAAATAAAAAGCCCACAATAGCAGTGTTCATTTTGGCAACTTTATAAAATATAAAATACACAACATCATGATCACAATACATATCTTTTCAGGTGTGACATTACAAACACGTGACATTTCTTTTCAAGTACTTTAAGAAGATGCAAAAGGGGAATTCAACGGCACTATGATTTTGTGTTGCATATCATATGGCACAAAAGGTACTTTGAAGTCACCTAGGAAATAACAAAAGGATAATTATGGTTTAGTACATAACACCAAAAAAAGTTAACTACAAACGTTTGTACTAACAAAGACCACTTAAACCTGAGAAATCTCAAAAGTAAAGCAAGGCAATGTCTATTGTATTACTGAAGTGTATTTAAACTAAAAGCGTTGCATTATAAGAATTAAAAGGCAGTATGAAATACATTGTCTGAAATATTTGTCTCACTCCTCCTCACCGACCTATTATCTCCACATAACTAATATATGATTTCCTTAAAATATTTTTTTCTACAAAAATGTACATTCTTGCTGCTGAAATTCATGGTTAAACCCATAAAACTGTACACCAGATCTGTTTCCCTTGATAACAGTGATTGTAACGGTCAATACGGCAAAGAAGTCCGAACAGGACCAACGGGCTTTAGGACCTTTATGACTGGTATGAATATCCCATCAAACCCCAAGCATAACCAGCCCTTACAAAAGTCACTCTCACACTTCCATAGCAAACAGCACTTTGAAATAAATAAAGAAAACAAACTACCCCACCCCGGCATCCTATGAACATTTCCAGATACCTCCCTACACTCCGTCCTAGCATGGAGAAACACTGAATAGAGACAAATTGTCTAGAATATAACCAGTAGAGGGCAATCAAACTCTTACCAATTATCAAGTAAACCAACGTACGGTCTACCCAGTACCCATTCAGTATGGACAAGAGTAGTTAGTGACTACAGCATGATACTCATGTAATACAGGGCATTGCAGGATGATAGAAAAAGTCAAATAAAAAGTATAAGAAGTTAGCGACAAAAACAGGCTAAGGAAATTCAGCTGTTCTATTTTTAAATTACACGGAATGACTTGTTACGAACTGAGTGACAGATATAAAACTGTGCCAGAAATTACATAATTAAAGAAGACATAATTAAAAGATTATTTGAAATGAATGACAAAAGATTGTGAGCGGTAAACAAGTGTTGGCTCATATTACAACAGGGGGAAGAGCGTCAGATATCATAAATCGTAGTATACAGACCACCCCATATTAGCTGTAAATTTAACAATAACAATAAAAACCACAGTCATTTATATAAGAAGAAACATTCTCCATCTTTGGGGATCCAAAACCAGGATCAAAAGTTTTTTTTTTTAGCTCAGTAAAAAGTCAGTTTGTTAATATCTGTGCTGTGCCATGTAAACACCACCGGGAACATTTTCCTTTGGAATTTCGTCAAACCACCAGCCTCTTATGCCGTGTGACTTTGGCCGAGCTCTCCGATTCGCTGATGAGGAGGTGAGGTAACGTGTCAGCGAAAGAAAAAAAAACCCGCTCCCAATTCTTCAGAAGCCAATCTAGATCCATAGAGTCGTTTCAGAACAAACGTACTGCCTACGTTCCAGTGTGTCGTTCGGTGTGATACAAGTTGTGTGCCAGTGTTCGGCCCTTTGAGCCAGACGTTATTGCCCATGTGTTTGGAAGGGGACGAGCAGTGCAGGACAGAGGACCCTGCTACAGTTTCCCTTGTTTCAGCCTCTCTATGTGGTGGCACAGCTTGAGAGCGGGCCCCAGTTTGAGGCCCATGTACTTCATGACCATGTCGCTCCGCAGCAGCATCAGAGCCTTGCCATCGATTTCCTGCACAAACACAAAACAAACATCAACAAACAAACAAACCATCAACAAACAAGTAGAAAAAAAATGGAGCAACAATTGCATTCATAGAAAAACGACACAAACAACCACAATATGTATAACTATGCTATCTCGATAACTAGGGGGAGATCAAACATCCTGTTTTTAACTAAGACAGACAGTGGAATGAGCCTCCATCTTCCTGGTCAGAATGACACTCACGTGTTTTCGGAAGAGCTCGGCGTGCGGGGCCAGTGCACAGGGGTCGGCGTCCCTCACAAACTGCATCACCTCCTCGATGGACCAGGTGGAGGGGCTCTTAGCCCCAGGGGTCCTGCTCGGCGTGTCCCTGTCGGACTGCGGGGCCTCAGGCCCAGTGGTGGAGCTGGCGGCTGGGGAGGTCACACACACTAAACATTTTCAATATGGTATCACCATTTCATTATTCGTAGCTGATAAATCACAATAAAAATGCTACTGATCACTACCAATTATTGCTTAAATGAATCTAGCCCTTAGCAAAAATAATGCTTAGCGATGCCGTTGTTGTGTCTCACCTTCCACCCGTCTCAGCGTGTGTGTGGAGCCAAGCTCTGCGGGGTTGGAGGCCAGGCGGCGAAGCGGCGTGCCGTGGCTGCCCGAGTAGTAAGGGCTGCCCCCTGCTTGGGAGTGGTACTCGGATGCGCTCCGCAGGGTCTGGGGTCGCGGGGTCATGGAGTTGGAGGCCGAGTCCATGAAGCGCTGCTCCTTCATCAGCCCGTTCTCTTCATGGGGGAGGGTCTCTGCTGGAGAGACACAAAGCCACAACACAACGGTCATCAACATATCATGTTTTACTGTCCGGGTGGACTTTCATGGATGCAACATTTTCATGTATTTTCTTTCTTTAAAAGTTTAGAAAATTAGTTTCAGAATAAGTTTAAAGCTAACAAATACTTTGTGTAAAACTGTAGTAAGAATCACACAAAAAAGCATAAAACTGGACTGCATTCCCTACCTATAAGGACTAAATATGGGTTTCATTTTGAGTTTCGATGCAATGCAGAAACCTTCATACAAAAAAAAAAAAGTGTGTCAGCTCTTTTGGAAATAAGCCTGAGTTATAGTAAAAACTGTCTGTTGGAGGTTGGGGTGTGTGTGTGTGGGGGGGAGGGGGGGGTGCTCGCTACACTGTACCTTCTGACGGATGGGCTTCAGAACGCAGCAGTTTGGGGGATTGGGGGGCTCCATAAGGGGGAGAGTCTCTGGACAGCCGTTTAGCCCCCCGGCCCAAAGAGGCTTCCAGCACCTCCTCTTTCACTGAAACACACAACATGGAAAGAACACAATTAGAATTCCAGCTCTCATATTTTTTTGAAAAAAATGATATGAATGTGTCAATAAAAGTAAAAAAAATAAATAAAACTCCAACTTTTCAAGGTGTTTTCTTTGTGAACGCAACAAAAGCTTTAATAAAAAGAAATATGCTAACACATTAACAACGCTCTAATTGGTGACCTAAGAGATGAGAACGTCCACCAGCGTACCAGACTTGTAGGCCGTGTACTGGCTGAAGGGCTGGCTGCTGAAGAGGTTGTCACACTGAAGGTGGCGACACAGCGTCTCCAGGAAGCGCAGCACAAAGGAGGCACTGGAGGCCGAGGGCAGCTTGACCAGGCGCACCCCGCCGTCTGTCCTCACTTGGGGGGGAAGGGAGGGAAGAGAGCAACAAGTGGTTAGGGTGTGGAAACGGCTGTCTGGTTACACACACACACACACACACACACCACACACACCACACACACCACACACACCACACACACACACACACACACACCACACACACACACACACACTCTGTATGAGCTCATTCTCTAACGAACTAACAGCGTGACATCCCTCCACAGTAAATTACTTTTAAATAGGGAAATTAAATTGCGGAGAATGATGTATTGGCAATTACCAGATGGGAGGATGGAGGCTCTAAAAAGAACTGGTGTTGCCAGTGCAGAAATGACTTGTCTCAAGCCTACCTCTGACCACCTCGCCTCCTCCAGAGTGGGTCTGCAAGGCGCTGAGGAGGATCTTGGGCTGGTAGGCACAGTCGATACAGGTCTGGACCGCCTGCTGGAGCACGCCGTTGACCGGGCCGGGCCCAAAGTGGTCGGGGAGCCGCTGCACCTGCTTCCTGTCCAGGTGGGGGCCGCAGTTTCCGTGTTTGTTCACGTACACACACACTGGAAACAACCAGCACAACAAGGGAACTTTACGGAAAACAGCTGGTAGTATTATAAGAATATGATATATTTTATTTACGTAATTAATATAGGCAAAACCGTGTCAGAGTTTCGTGTCACGAGTTTCGCAGGGACTACTATAATAGACTTTTTCTTATTCATAATAATAATCACAACATGCAGTGCCAGTGAGGAATCAGTGAAGCCTCACCTGTAGAGACCACAGAGCCCAGGTGTCCAGGGCCGTCCTGGGGAACGTGAAGGCTGGGCAACTGGGATGAGTTCAGGGCCACCTTAGGTTTTCTCTGGAAAAAACAAAACACAGTTTCACTCATTATCTAGGCATTATGAACCATCAGATTAAATCTCAATTAACTATTTGGTCCAAGCAGACGTCTTTCCAGGAATTTATAGTAACGTAAATAAAGACATATACGTGTATAATATCATAACAATTAAATATAATGTGTTCATATTAACATATATTAATAAATCAACTAATAATAAAAACTAAAGCAAATTGTGAAAATTCATAGGACCTCCTCTGGACCCCACCTTGCTCCCAGGTTTGGGTCCTCTCTTCTTGTAAAGCTTGGGTACCAGCGGTGTGTTGGCCGAGCTGGGTGACGCAGCGCCATTCTGGGCTGCGGCAGCCGCTGCCTCCGCCACGGCCTTGAGCAGGGCCAGGGTCTCACTTTTGGGCCGGCGGCCCCGCACCCCCTTTCTGACAGGCAGAGGGGGCAGCGGGGTCGGGAGTCTGTAGGGGGACTGCATGCTGCGCCTGCTGGGCTTGGAGGAGTTGGAGGCAGGCGACACCGTCAGGGACTGCAGGTTCTTTGGCAGGGTGACTGGAAAAGCAGGACATGCCACAACAAGACCAATTAGTACGGAAGACATCTACGCAGGCAGAGCATTCAAAAACATATGTCTAGACCACAGTGTTGAAAACTTGACTGAAAGACCACCCGGCTAAGAGTCTGTTAATTGGCACTGGAAAGGCTAAGATGGGCACAGAGGTATTTCATTCAATAAGCTTGCCACAGCCAATCTGCTACATGCAGACACAAAGTGTGAGACTTCCCTTTTGCTACCTAGACGATTTTACCAACCACGAGCCCAAACAAAGTGGCTCATTGAAACTGAAAGGTCCCTCAAAGAAACATACCTCCCTTTGTCGAGTTACTCTCTGGCTCCCTGGTCTACACTTCTGCAACTCTGCTAATGACCAGGCGATATGCATGGTCCAGTTTAAATTGATGTGGGGGTACAAAGGCTATGTGAGATGAATTGGGGGGGTGGGGGTGGGGGGTTAGGGATTAGTTTAGTGCAGGCTTTTCACCACTTCCTGATTGAGGGGACAGATTTGCACATCGAGCCAAGCCAAACCTTCGGTCCCTGCTGCAGCACGATAAGACAAGAAGCGGAGGCATACCATGTCTCATGAAATTGTTCAACCCATGCTTACTAAAACAATTTGAAAAAAACAGTCAAATACAACAACAAGAGAGGGAGCGAGAAATGCACAGACTAAAAAGCAGAGTCTGGTGGCTGCCCACCCCCTCCTACCTCTCTGTGACTTCCACAGGTAGACAGACATCTGCTCTGGGCAAGGCAGATTAATGGAGGAAGAGAGAGTGGTTTGGAGTCATTACCATATAGTCCCTCCCGGCAAATTAGGGAGGCATATGGGATTTCATTTCCCAGTGACCCCGTGACCCCCGAGGAACGACTGAGGGGTGGGTGTGGGTGACTGACTGGCTGGGGGCTCTCTGGTGTAGTTTTAGGAAATGGGGGAGGGGCAGGTCCGCTGCTGAGGACAACAGTAGGAAAAGTCCTCCCACCTAAGTAGCAGACACACTTTCTCCCCAATTACCAAGCTCACTGTGGTTTTTTTTGCATTTTTGCTAGCGGTTCATTATCAAAAACACAGCCTTAGGCCGGGTGTACTTCCTCAGTGGGGGAGGGGTCCAAGAGCATATTCACCGAACAATGCAAAGCATCACAAAATAATAGGCTAATGGTCTAGAAACTTGTCAAATTCTGTTTTAAAAAGGAAAGTTTCAGTGCATACTTTCATTACAAGTTTCTTGATAGACTACCTACAGTATGAGATTTTGCTGACTACCAGAGCAGCGTTTCATGGTTTGGTGACAGAATGAATCCATCACATTGACTCTCACAGGTAGGACCAACCAACTTAAATAAATAAAAACCAGCTATACCCACCTGCTTATAAATTTTTCAAAGTAACAACTAATACTAATTGGTAAAGCACGCCAATTTAAGAATTTACCACAAAACTTTAGAAGTAAAATCAACAAAATGTACATTCCGTATCTATGCAACTAACAAATAAAATAACAAATTACAAAAAGAGCTTGACCAACCATGCAACTCATAGAAAAGGGATCTTACTACAATTTCATCATGAGGGGAAATCCCATTTGTTTCCCTGATCACTGTATAGACATGTTGGTTAACCCTCCCTGAGAAAAGAATCCCTGCAGAGCCCAAAAACAGACATAGAACAAAAGCATAACTCACCGTGTTGGAAAACAAAACAAACACAAAAATGACACAAAAAAAAAGAGAAAATCTGTCAATGATCTTGAACGCCCACGTAACAATTCAGTCCCCTCACTCAAGACAACCGCACACGGCGCTCTCGTCCACACTGCTCCTTGAGGATTCCCAAACACTGGCTAGGCACAAAAAAGCCGAAAATATTTTCCATCCAAAATCCAGTGAGCGAGCCCATAACAAAGCCAGCAGTGACAGAGGAGCCGGGCTGCAGGCAGCCAGAGAAGGATTCGCATTAGCAAGGGGGGAGGGGGAGGAGTGTAGAGACAAGGGGGGAGCGCAGGGGGATCAAAAAAGGGGGGGGGGGGTTGCCCTTCTTAGCCCCTCCCAAGCTTTTGAGGGTGCATTGGGAGAGCGAGTAGCAGCACAAAACAAGTTAGGGAAAAGGGATGGAAGCAAGAGTGTTGGCCTCCACAGTTACGACCACAATACTAAGTCTACAAGGCACTACTAGTCGGTCAGCCCTGTTCAAAAGCCAAAAGCTGTCCACAACAAACCTGACTGGACAACTAGGCTATGCTTGTATCATTAATATAGCCCTGCAAATGAGCAGAAACAAAATGGTATCGTCCCCTCCGTCCTGTATTTAAATTGTGCAGTCACAATTCACATTCCTGTGTGCTGTTGGCCTGGACTGTGTCAGGTTTCTTCATGTAAACATCATGAGTTCTTCATGTAAACAGGTACGAGGTGAGGGCAATAAATCCAACCCCTCCCTCCCTGACTCCTCTCCGTTGTAGTGTTCAGGTCCTAGAGTAGCCTCCCGCCCCTCCCTTTCTTCCTGGCATGTTCTCCATCCTGGACCTGTTCTCCTAGGTTTCCTTTCACTCCTTACTCCAATGACAGGCTTACTACTGTTGTATACTGTACAGGTAAAAGCTTCATTAAACACTACTGGCTGCACACATTTCAACATACTAAATTATCTATCCAAAAGCATAATCCCAGAAAATTGGGAAGACATTTGGTGGATTATTGCCTACCACAGGGTGTCATGGCAGCTTCACAGCTTTTGTCAGGGATTAGTTTGTCAGTAAGGGTCAGAGTGAGGTCAGGCAGAGGGTTAAACAGAGTGAATTAGAGCCTAGCCTTGTCTGCAACTGCCACTGGCCCTCATCAAGGGGAAAACCCACTAACAAGCCAGTTCATTCATGGCAAAGTCACAATTCAGTATCAATGCCAATATAGTCTCTGTAAAGGAAAACATTTGGTATGCCATCACTGCAAAAGATCTACATGTCTACCTGGACAATGTTTAAAAAAATAATTCTATATAATACAGGTAATGCTCCAAGCCTGTACGAAAATAATCGACATCTAGCCATATATTGGTACTAAAATTGTTTTATACGCATATGGCTCTAAAACTAAGGCAAATTTACACCACTGGACAGGTCATTAAAATATGCTGTTTGTTAGTTACGACCACTATATAGACACGCTGACCGCACACAGGATGCACACGCAAGCCCCTAATTCAAATTTCCATTAATCACTGTTCTCATCTTTAAAAGAGGACTTACTACTCGGCAGGAAGAGACCCCTTTACGTCAGGCAATGCATGAAAAGTAATGCTTGATAAATTAGATGCATTTTATCTTCCTCACATAATGAAATCAAGTGCCACAGTGATCAGGTTCCTTCTTGTGTTAGGTCCACTTATCTAAAAACACTCACCTACAAAATATAGTAAATGTCCTTTTCACATGTCCAGGCCATTATCACAAAAGAAATCTGAAAGCACGGTTTATTAATGTTGCCATTCAAACCCCTCTTGCCAAATTAATATCTCTATATGGGTTTAGCTGGAATAGAGATAGGGACATTATCTGGCTAACTAGACTACATGGTCTATTCTGCACAATTAACATTTTAATGTGAATTAAAATGAAAATGAACAAAAAACCACAACTGTCGGCCCTCTCAATATTTAACGCGGACAGCCATCTCATTTTTACACTGGCAGCCAAGCCCAACTTTGTCCTGACTAATGATTAACAATGAGAATCTATACAGCTGGTGTAGACAAAAGACTCAAACAAAGACAAAAAGCAATGATGCAAATACAATTAAAATGTTAAATATTCAATAATGTGGCAGCAATTATACATAATGCGTCAAATGGCAGCAGGTTCTGACAGGGAGGGAGGTAGTGAAAATGTCAAAGGAAATGGACATTCATAGATAATTGAAGACCTTTTTAAAATGTCTACACATAGAAGTCTGAATAAACCATTAAGTGGTTCACAATTCCTCCTGGAATAATTTCAAAGAAGAATGAGGTACATAATTGAGTCCTCTTTATCCTTACAACAATAGCCCACGTCTGAGACGGTTAGCTAGCTAGTCTAACTGGTTTGAGTAAAAAAACATGCGTTGACACCCCCTACAGGATAAAGATGACACTCACCACTGTTGCCAGGGGGCTGCAGGCTGTGCTTGGTGATGGAGCACCACCCAACAGGGAAGATGTCTCGGGAGTCTATTTTGCACCAGTAATCAAAGGCACCCCTCCATCCGTCAAACATCACAAAGACCTCGTCTCCTTTCACTTCCCCGATGGTGGCGGGGCAGATGAGATATGGGTTCTTTTTATCCACTGCTTCAAGTTTCATGCCAGGTTTAAAGTTATTCTGGGAAGGCCTGGGTGGTTCCTGTACAGCAACACAATAGTTGAGTATTGAACAAGACCAATTAAAGATAGATATTCCAGTAGTTGTCGAGTTGCATGGTGACACACTCAAAAGGGATGCTTACCTTTTTGAAGGCTGTTCCAGGAGCCATCTCTGCTCCATTCAAAGTCCTCAACAGGAACATGGGCCATGAGGAAGCATTCATTCGAAATCCTAAAAACAGTACAGAAAAACACACATTAGGAAGGAAAGAAAGTCTTGCTGGTAGACACTTCTGGACCTCCATCTCCTGCTTTCCCCATGTGATCTGCCACTATAATCTTTCTGAACACATGACTTAGATTGTCATTTTGGAGATAAATACACAAAACATTTTCTTGCTTCAATACCACATGTTTGGTACTATAATCAGTCAATGATCAGCTAATCATTAGTCAAATTGAATTATTGTGTAAAAAATGTATTTTTAGAAAGTGATACTTAATAAAAATTACATTCAGTCTGGCAGCTTTGCTTATAATCATCATGTATTATTATTATTTTATTTATTTAAACAGGGTTGACTGAATAAGCTAAAGCCTCTTTTGCAGCAGTGCCCTGTTTAGAAGGAAATTCACTAAACAAGAAATAAAACTAAAATTATGAAAACATTTCAAACAACAAAAAATGTGTTGCAATTCAATAATAGTACTAGTATTATTGTCCGTCCAAGAAACCCCATATCAGTTCTCCACATCCAAGGGTTCAGAACACGATCCATCGACCCTGTATGAATGGATGTGCAAGTGCCAGCATTGTCGGACATTGTTCAGACAGCAAGTCATAAAGATTGTTACCTAAAAATGATGGTCAGAGTGACAATACTCTCAACTTTTACAGAAATCATTTAGAGCTTCATGCAGTCAGCTGCATATACATTTTTATCATTAACCCTAAATAGAGGCCAGCAAGTCTCACTTTGTGTTGCGCCATCTAAAAATGTAAAGTATTACTATTCATATTTATAGTTATCACTTGAATGTCAATCATACAGGTGCAGGATAAAAAAAATAATGAAAATATGAAAATAGAACGTTCAGGGGGACTTGGTTCTGCTATTATTTAACAGCTTGCAGCATTGTTCTTGTTGCATCACACCAGTGTTGATAGTGGGCGGTCGCAGATGGCTTTCCTTACCCAGTGGTGGCTGCAGCATGTCTCCATTCTTCTCACATGTCCCGATGGGTTGAATGTCAGAGGAGTCGACCAGTCTCCAGAAGTCATTGGTGTTGTCGCTGCCATCCAGGCGGAGACGCAAACGCACGCCTGTGATGCCCATCACTGTGGCGATACAAACGGAGGTGGAGTTGCGTGGGTCGTGAGCCTCAAGCTTCATGCCCACCTTGAAGTCATTGGAAGGCGGTACCCTGGACTGCAGAGGCATAGGGCAAAAACATTGAAGGAAACTAGGTCAAATTAAATCCCAATACAGTCTGCCATTACAACAACAAACAGTCACGTTAAGAAAAAAACAAACTGTGACATCTGGTTAGGCATTGGACACCCGCGTATTTTCTTAACTCATTCATTTAGAACACACATTGTGTTTCAAGGAGGGTCTAGCTTTGAGACTGTTACTACAATGTAAAGCACACAAGTTTGAAATTAAATGTATTATTATTACCTGACGAAAAAAGCTGGGAGGAGCAGGTATAGAGGATGTTTCTTTGAGGTACTCCTCCCAACAGAAAGACTCTGCAATGAAGAGTGCATTATAAGACACACATGTTGGTAGATCTACATGTACATCCAGTAAGTCATAATTGTTTAAGGTGTTTACAAACTACAGAAAAAAAAAAAGAATATATCAATATGGTACAATCAGTATGCAGGACACTAGTTGTGTAATACCCAGCAGAGGTTTAATTTGAAAACCAGTGGAGGGATCTCCTGACAAGAAAACTCACTACTGGGGACTTAACACAGGTACACAATCTATAGAAGCATCCACTTTCTTTCGATCTTCAGCAAAATAAAAATGCAAACAAAAAAATTGGATGCGAGTTCTCTTCACTAAAACAATCAATGATACCTTTAGCAGCTGCAGGAGCTGGACCCAGTGGTGGGCTACTTCGTCCAGGTTTGTCTTTTTTGGCATCTTTCTGATCTAAACATGATAAAATTTAGACACAAAAACATGAATAAGGCACTTTTACAAATAGGTTTCTGTGACAATAAAAAAAACTAATGATTAGAAAAAAAACAACTTTTTCCTTGGTGAGCTATTCAGGGCTTATCCCCAGTGACCCTATAGGCTACATGAAAACACCAATATATATAACAAGCAGTGTGTTTTTTAATGAGAAACAGCCAATCAGGTCCTCTTACCTTTTAGTGAAGTTCTACCCATGTTGACAGACAGAACTGATCTGGGATGATCCTTCTAGTGTATTCAAGGTGCAGGTTGCAGGTTGAGGGTGGCCCCTCTAGTATTGCCTTAAAATGTTAATTGAGGGCCAACACAGTGCATTTGAAAAGCATAAAGGACATCTTATACGTCACAACCGAGAAATAGCATTGAAAAACAACAAATATGTTTCCGATATTTGTAAGACAATTAATTTGAGCTCATTTTAGTTATTATAAAACAAGCCAAAAAAAATAAATATCATAAATTGTAACTTTTCGGAACCCTTCCGCTTCACTTTTGTATTTATAGCCTATGCAATACATTGATAAGCGGGAAAAGACAAAATAACTTTAGATTCTATCATTGAAAAAAGGATTTGTAATTGGGAGGGGACATCATATTTCATTTTCTGAAACCTAAAAGTACAGGCAACATTTAAAAGTCTGCCATATACATTCAGTCTTTACAGTGGAACCCATGTTGAGCAGTCTGTCCACAGGGCACATGAAAAACAGTTTGATGAAGAATTCCACTAGGGGAAACTCCTACGTAAGAGAAACAGGAAGCCTGAAGGGGGTGGGGTATTTACGAGGTGAAAGAATGATGCCCTTTTGGGTTTTGAGATGTGGCAAACTAATATGTAAATGTAGAAACACATATGGAATTCTATGAAAACTCAAGTTGAGAGCTATCTAGTTAACTTAGATGTATTAGCAGTGAGGGTATGAGGGATGTGATGTTTTTTACTGTTCGAAAACTAATTTATATTGCGTGGTCGTTGGGCAATTAAGGTTACACAACTAACGTTGCCAATTCATGTCATCATACAGATGCATCAAGACAAGAGTTATAACGTTATCTAAACATAACATGTAACCTCAACATTGCATATAGTTAATACAACAACCGAAAAACGATTTAACTATAACCAAACAACTTATTTGGATACAACTTAACATCGAAAAGCAACAGCTAAGTCCTCACGCACACAAAAGTTAGCTGACCAACGTTTATTGGCAAAAGCACAGGTTCAGACTATTCTCTGGAAAGTAAGCTAGCTAGCGTTAGCTATCCATCTAACATTAAACTAGTAGTAAACTGAATTATCGTGCCAAGCACACCAGTCATACATACGAATGTTAACTGGACTAATAACTATTGATAATCGTAAATCGATAGAAATGCATGTTTCTCAAGACTTATGAGAAAACCAACATGGAACTTATTTTGTCAGAGAAACACGTCGTCACTATTGTGGTAAATTAGCTTGTAACGTAGTGTGGAACGGTTGGATTCCAAAGGATAGTCTGACTCTATGTTGACAACTGCTAGCTAGCGACACTAGCTTGCTCCGACAAGGTTGGTTGGCCAGACTGTTCGCAGACGACCTTCTAATAAAGCAATTTATTTAAGATCAATTGACATTCAAATATATATTTCAACGCAATTGTTTATAATGAACTTACAAGTGCCGTTTTCGTTTGAAAATCGAGTGAGATTCCAATACTTCTTTCTAGTCTAACGTTAGTCGTTTGCTGCCATGTTTTCGTCCACGAATGAATGCGCATGACAATCACCAAACCCACTTTTGCCTAACGCATGTTGTTTTTGCTCTGGATTTAGATTATATTTCAGTATTGCCTGGATCAATTGTTTCAATGTTATTTTAAATTACTAGCTTGTCATCTTTTCCAAAACTATGATACTTAATGTTTTTTGTGTGTGGTTTCCAATCATTCTTGTTTAAAAATAAATGGTCCAGCTACACTAATTAAGTAACCAATCCCCATACAGTACAATCATTTTAACCTTTTAACACTGTTTTTCTTTTTTTCACTACATTTTATACAAAGCTATTGATTCCTCCATAGTTCTATTTAAAGAAAGGAAATAAAGTTTTATCAGAACTTAATTTTATTACGCTTCTTTACAGCCTCCATCATATGAAGTGCTGAAGATTACTGTTCTGACCAGCAGGTGGCGTCTGAGCTCCATAACAGTACATTTTTAAAATGTGTTTTCCAAAATTACTTTTAGGATTTAGGGTTTTAAGGTTACCTATACGTTTTTGAGGGGAGGTTTGTCAAGCTTTTGTATTTAAATAGAGCAGCGAATGTACATATATATAGTCTGTTTATAGTTAACTGCTAAAGTTGTTTTAGGTCTAGACATATAGACACCTTTTTCAGTGAATGTTAAAAAGGTCAGGCAGTATTCAGGTGTATGAAATAAATATTATCAAACAAATTATAATACTAGATTTACTTTTCCCGCTACTGGGCTGGTTACTGGCCCGATATGTTGACCAGGAGTCAATTCCCCTCAAACGCATCAAAGAAAAAAATATATTTTGGACGAGTGGACAGTAGGGGTAGTTTTAAAAACAGTAATAACTACAAATAGGTGTAGCCGCATATCACCTTTTGGATGATGAGGATGAAAAGGATGATGAATGGCGCCGGATATATTTAATTTAGGATTAAATTTTTTTGCCTAATTCAGCTAGTTTTGTAGCCAGCCAGCCACAGTGAGCTGGGGTAGGGTGAGCTCTATGCTCTATATGCTGACAATCACAGTTGCTTTCAGGTAAAAAAATGGTGTAGGTTTAGCCAAATGTGGTAAATAATTTTTCCAATGATTAAATAAACCACATTCATCTTAAAGATTGTTCGTTACTTATTCTAAGCTGTTATTTAAATTATACTGCTGCTAACTGATACCATTTTCTTGCTTATAAACCAAATTTACTCGAAATGTTACCATGATTTGGGTTACACTTGTTTAGCCCCACCCACAGTTTTTTTCATGTAACATCATTGGTTTTATTGAAAAGGGCGTTTTAGCTCTTGGACCTTTTTGCATTTTGATTGGATAGAGCAACGCCACTCAGAATCATCTTCATCGCTTTCTCCTGTTTGGTGGGTTGTCAACCAAAGGATCCAGTTACTGTATGTGCTGCAATGAAAATACCTGCGTCGGAGGATAGAAATGGGACCAGTTTCATCAATTTAAAAAAATAGAGTAAGTAGTGTATCTAGAATTCTCATAATTTCATTGTGCTCTAAGTTGTATAACGTTTTTAATTTAGTGACTGTCTACGTATCGTGAGCTTGCTAGTTACCCAGCTTGAATGTTGTTTTGGTATTTTGCCTTCTACGCCCCCTTCTTTTTAACCAGTGCAGCTAGCTAGCAGGCTTGCTTGGGTCACACCACCTCCTCAAACATAGATGTGCGGTTAGCAACTGATAAACATCACGAAAGAAATGTCCATTATACGCACGACACTATGGTATTTAAAAAAAAAAAAATCTACGTAAAGTAACTAATTGCACAGGTGATTAGGTGTTTGGGATTTATTTTAATAAATGTGATGCTGTCACAATGTTATGACGTGCCCATTTTTAACCTTAGCGTCCTAACAACGACTGGCTGGCTTCATGAATTGTGCACATGCACTTAATGGACCTGTCAGCTTTCTCCCTGCAGCAGACTGCATCAGACAGTGAGCGTGTTGTGGACAGTGATACTTGAGGAATATACACACACACACACACACACACACATATACACTTGTTACTGTTGGGTGTGACCACAAGAGTGGAAGCCTAAACCTGTATTTGTCCTGGTTCCTAATATGCATCCTTGATATCAGCACTATAGTTTGGTTCATTATTCATAATGGGAGTGGGTGGGCTTGTCACTAATAGCAACAGAGATGTCAAGTGCCTCATGGACTTCCACAGACAGGCTAGCTAGTCCTTGCTGAAATGGACAAAATTGCATAATGCCATGTGCCATTTACATGCTGGAGTGAATGGCTGAATTTTAATAGCCTACATGCAACACTAGGGTTTTCTTTAGAGAGTAGAGTATTGCTAGGTGTTGGGAAAATATTAAGTCTACTGATGGTACTGACAAGCATTTATTGAGCATGAGTAAGGCTCAGTGAAAATCAGGTTATTGGATCTAGTCATGTCTTTGAACCAAGAAGTATAACATTAAGCCATCTTTCATGCCTGGGTGTCCTTGTGCACCATCTGTTTATGCCATCTCTTGTGTTCACAAGTGCATGATTTAATTTTATCAGCATATGTTGGGATCCTGCTTAATATTTTTAAATTGCAGTGCTTCCTTGAGGCACCAGGGAGTTTTAGTGTAGCATGGCCTGTTGAAAGATGTGTTAAAGATTGGTGCATAATAATAAATCATTAGGTCTGTTTTTTTTATCATTAAAACACACCAGAAAACATTTTTGTTTACATCTTTCAGTTGAATTTCACTGCGCTTGCTATGCTTGCTAGGACTACAAGAATGTTTCTTGGATTGTGCGGTGAATTCTACTGAGTCAGTGTGTTACCACGCATGATTTGTTAGACACAAAATGAATATATAATAATCCCCCCTGCCACAAACCTCCATGCCGTGCCCAGTGAATTAGACTGTAGGGTGCATCAATTCAATCAAACTCCTGGAATTGAAACAATGCTTTGTTAATGAAACAGGATAACATATGTACTAATGAATGCTACCTGGAAGTACTTTGCTAGTTTGAACAAAAAGTTTGAGTTGATACTTTAAAAAATGGCTTGTACTCATGGTTTGTACTTTAAATGCGAAAGTGAAGCTTTTCATGTCTATATGCTCTGCTTTTCTGCTCAGAGTACTATGAAAGTGGTATACCATCTGAAATCTGGCAATAGGTAGTGTGTGGACACCAGGCCAACAGTAAGGAGAGTATTGGAAAACGGCAATGTTTAGCCTTCTGGGAGACTGAGTCTATTTTAGTGTCAGGGCTTTGCATACTGATGAGATGTTTTGGAGCCCACAGCAGTGTGGGAGACTGAGTCGAGGAGTTGAGCTGGCATTGGTGGCCCTTTAGTTTACCAACAAGGAGAAGATGAAATAGTGGCGATAGCGAAAGTGGCATAAAGAAGCTTTAGCTGGAAAACAAGAAGAAAAGCGGGTCAGGTTCGGAAACAGTAGGCTACCTTTAGATTCAGGTGTAACTCATTTGCATGTTGTTTGTTTGAGTGCGTCCTCTTGAGGTTTTTTTTTTTTAAGCACACTAGAATAATAACCGAACATCTCCTCATGCCCTAGACTAGATGCTCTTTGGCCACAAATTGTTTGTCTGGTCCAGCCAAAATGTGATGAATAACTATAGTAGGCTGTGGCCTCACAACTGTAACTACAACTAAAGTATTTCTAAGTTTTAAATGGTTGGAATAGCCCCTAAAGAAATTATGAATCCACATTGGAGTGGCTTATTCCACATAGATGATTAATATACGACTATAGACTTAAAAGAGTCAAATAACCTTGATTTGATGTATTAACTTAATAACTTATACTTATTATATTGTGTGAGCTGATTGGATTGTGTCCTTCTCTGTACAGATGATAGTGAGGGATCGCAGAAAGTGCGATGAGGCCTGCGGCCAGAAAAACCATCAGCTGGCCTCCCCATGATGTCTTGTTCTAGCTGGGAGCTCTCTCTCTTTCTTCAACCGGCAGTCTTTCAACTCCCATGACGATACCTGTCCTCGGTGATGTAATGAATAAATTTGAAGTCCTTGGGATCGTCGGGGAAGGTGAGGTCAGCGGGCTGTCAGAGAAGTCACCTGATGTATTGGCGTATTGTCTGTATTTGACAGGCAGACGTTTGATGAACCTACAAGTTCAAACCCCAGTGATAATCACAGACCACAAGTCGCAAACTGTCTTTTTACCTTGTCCCTTCATACCAAGTCAGCACAGTGTTTGCACCACCTTGAGTTTGTCAACAAAGTTTGGCCAAATTTATAACATCTATTACATTGTTTTATACAGTAGCAGGAGTAGGCGAATTGTATGCATGCCTACTCTTACTGCTTTGACTCTGACAGACAAATATAGTAGTACTAAAGGAACAATACGAGTAGAGTAAGCAGTGGATAATGGCAGTGGCTAACTGTGGCATCCCAGTAAAGATAAATCAACATAATTAAAAGGTGTTGTCGTTTATGACTGAATGTTAAGCATTGTTGTTACAGTCTTGCCCATTTGGAATGTTAATACC
The DNA here is from genome assembly GCA_036023535.2 of Galaxias brevipinnis. Taxonomy (NCBI): domain Eukaryota; kingdom Metazoa; phylum Chordata; class Actinopteri; order Galaxiiformes; family Galaxiidae; genus Galaxias; species Galaxias brevipinnis. The sequence goes on from JAVQIZ010085834.1 coordinate 23,288, forward strand.
GGATTGCCATGGTAACATGGTTGTGGTATATGGATTTTAATGATTGTAGTTCCAACTTAAATGAGAGGATGCGTAAAATATTTAATAATGGAAATGGAACAGAATTTGTAATTTTGTACAGTAATGAGTACTATGATGGTGTAAAGTGTTGTGGAAAAACAAATCCATAACATGGACAAAAAGAAAGAAAGTTTTTTTGTTCCAAAATCATGTGATTTCTATTCTATTCTATATATGATGTGAGCATCCGAGAGTCTGGGGTAACAACGGCAACCGCTCAGCCCGGTTTCCCGCCTATATCAAACAGTGAGACCGTTAAATGATGGAGCGAGCAGCGTGCTTGTTGAACCAAGAACATGATTGGAAAACAAATAATCGATTAACATTCATGCTGCACTTCTCCAGGCTGATGTGTTGTCCCAGCTCCTTTATATTTAACTGATTTTACATCATTGTACAGCCTGCTCCACTTGAGATTTGGTCACAACTGGTAAAAGATTACAGTTGGCACCATGTTGGGGTCAGTCAATTAGCTGTGCCAATTATTGAGGGGAAAAAAATTAACAGCATACAGTATAAGCTCATCAAGTCTTACTGGAAGTAACCTTTGAAGTAAATTACACCATCATAATTGTCATAATTGTGATTCATAGATCCAAACAGAATGGTACAGCATTGCATACTATCACTCCTTGCTCGCAGACATCTCTATACAGAGCAAATGTTAATTGTGTATTTGAGTTCCCCTCCGTAGAGTGGAGTTGGTTAAGTGTGGAGAGTCCTCTACTGTTCTCTGGTTACTGGTGTACACGTTCCTCTAAAAACAACCCCCTTTTGGCCTGTCAACTCACAGAGTTCTACTTGAAACTGCTGTAGGTGCGCGGGGTTGATCAAATCAGCATTACTGAGGCTAACTCTTGAGTGCCCTACTTTCTAACCTACAGCCCTTCGTCTCTCCATAGAAATAGATGTTTTTCCCTGATTGGTTTGTGTTCAATGTTTGTGAGAGAAACCAATTGCATCCCCCGTGGGCAAAGAATCTGTAAAAGCTTAAAGGCTTAGGAATTTTCATTCAATATGGAGCAAATTAAGTAGATCTGGCATAGCGATCACATAGACAAGGATTTGACTGGGGGCACTATCTGCATTCAGTCCACTCATGATGAATTGATCAGCTTTGTGATCGGAAGATGTTGTCAATATTCTTTATCTAAAGTTTGTTGTTAGCAGCAGGTGACATTGGGCATCTCAAAATGTCCCACTTTTATTGATATAATCTTGGCCATATACTTAATTGCTTATTTTACAAGGCTGGTTCATAGGTCTACATGATTACATGGATTTGTGAATTCAAGTTATTTACCTCTTTCCTACAGGTGCCTATGGTGTTGTCTTGAAGTGCAGACACAAGGTAAGAGATTGACTAACATTGCTGCGACCTAATTCTGTTTGTTGCATTTTTGTTTTATTGTCACCACAACATATATAGCATCCTTTATAAACCATGATAATCCAATTTTATAAATCCTATCAAAAAGCCCTGCTAAGTCAATACGCCCATGTTTATCAATTAGCCTTTTGCTTTGTGTCAAATTTCAGTTATATTTGAATTAGGAAAAGGTGGATTGAATTGACATATTTGTGCTAATCTCCTTTATTTAATCCGTTACCTTTATTTGTAATATTTTATTAAGTTCTCCGGGATAATCGTATATTCTGTCTCAATGACTATTCTCTCGTCTCATGATTCAATGAGAGATTGCCTTGCTGTAATCTATACCAAGAAAATCTAAGACTGTAGAGTAGTAATTCCTCTCTTGGTTTAATTATGTGGGTAACAACCTTTTCTGATTAAACACTAATCCCTTGTTTTGAATAGAAACAATTTTGTTTTAAATAGATTGGGAAAGTTTGCGTAAATCCTGTTTTTTCTAGCCACATACAGTATATTTGCTGTATTGTTGTAGAATTACACACCATCCGACTTCCATTTGTTTGGGCTCACATTAAGCCCTTCCTGTGCATTGACACTGCTGGGTTGACGAAATGCTCTTTCTATTCTAACCCTGTGCCACGTCACCTCAAGTGTAACACATTGTAGCCTATTTATAACCAATCTCGTCGGCTGCCAGGTTTTACTGACAAAAAGCCTGCTGCTACTGTTAGGGCTAGGTGGATGGTGGGTGTCTCTTCTTCTCTTGTAGTTTGTTGTTAGGCTTACCATCACCAACCAACAGGGTCGCCTTCACTGACCAAAATGTATCATTTGATATATGAATGGGGTTGTTTTTTAAATGTATTAATGTGTATTCAGTTGACTGAAAGGTAGAGTTGCGTGAAGGATATTGCATAGCATTGATCTCTTTTGAAGGAGACAAATATTCTTGCCATTGAGAAGTTTCCAAATTTAATAATCCTTGATCTCAAAACTTATTTTCTTTAATCCATTTTGATGACCTACTGACAATGCATAGCTGTTAGTGTGCTCTGTTGACTTTGAGCGTTAAGGCAGATCATTTTAATACAATGAAAGAGTAATAATAAATGAAAATGATTTTGATCTTTAAAATAGAAACATAATTTCTTAGTCATACATCCTAACATTATGTTGATTTGCCTGTAAAAGAGATATTCACTGAACTGCGTGTATGTGCATTGAGTGAATCCTCAGATGAATGTAAGGAAGCAAAGTAGGAAAGCCCTTGTGCGAAGCGGAAACACAGTATGTAATTACTGTGCTTTATAATTCAGAACGATTGGTTCCAAGCTGTCTAAAAGCAGCTGCAAACACCAATGTCTCCAATGTACAAGCCAGCGCTCACAGCAGGAAAGGACCTCAATTATCAACGACCAACCAACCAATGGTTTATTTTTTATTTGCATAGCTGTTCTTATCACGCTTGCTGAACCTATGGTATATGTTGTTCATATCTTCATTCATACTCAGTGTGTGTGTGTGTGGTGGGGGTGAGGGGGGGGGGGAGCTTGAGCAACACATGAAAGGTCAAGCAGACACAGTGAGTTTGGACCTCTTACACACGACACTCTTGTTCGGTGTCATCTTTGGAGCTGTGCGCACATAGGCTTACATGGGCTGCGGATGAATGAATTTGGGTGGATAAACCGATTCTAGTCCTGTGGTCTAACCGTATGTGTTAGAGAGGTGACGTGACAATAGGTGGGCCTGCATTCAAGCCAAGGACAAACAGCTGTGTTTTTGTCAAAGCTGCAGCTGTCTGGTCTAAAAAAACAACGTTCTTCAGTTCGCTTTACAGGCTGTAAAATGGGGAAATAGGTCTGGCCGTGTTTTTTTATTTTTATTAATGGTTTTCCATGGAAAATAGATATTCTGTTATGTCCCTATATTTTGTAAAGATTGTGTTGTAGTTTCTTTTAAATGTCAACGTTTGAGACAGTTATGTAAACACAATTTCACTCTTTCTAATCCTAGCCAATTTCATATTCAGCACAGTAGAACAGCGTTTTCTTTTAACTTTCTTTTGATCCAGAAGTTTGTCCTCACAAATTTCAAGTTACAGGGTGGACTAGTAAGCTCTGTGTACTAAAGGGAAACTAAGTGCCTGGAGAACAAAAGAGCTTCATGTTTAGCAGCAAAACCTTATCTTTTATTAATCGTTCTGTGCGGACAACAGGGTGTTATGTGGCATGTTTGTTTGTAGTCACTCTCCGTGAAAAATCCATTATTTCCCTTAATGATCAGTCAGTTCTTGTTCTAACCAATTCAGATTAGGTTGATATTTTGAATTCAAAAAAGTTTGGAGATGCTCATGCTCGATAAGGCTGGAAAACCAATTTTGCATGGCACCTTTTCAGGTTAATTCACATTAATGTACTGTAGAAACCATTTCCACTTTGTGGGGATACATGCCCTTCCCCAATGAGTCACAAAAAAAATTGTGCCGTAAACTATAGTGAAATTATACAAATTTTTTCAGATTTTGTGTTTGTGACAGGATATAGAAAACAGCCAATTATAAAGATATGGAATGGCTGGCTGTTGTCAGGGCGAAGACTAAAACACAATGCCGACTCTCCACTCATGTGTCTTTCTGTATAAATGACATCCATCAGTGGCTTCGGCCCAGCCCACTAGACTAGTTACTAATTGAACAGAAAATTTGCTGAACAATAGTCGGCCGACTCATGAAGCAGAGACGGTACCGAATCCAATTATGTTTAACAAAGAAAGCTTATATGTCCTTCATAAGCTCCTACTTTAGTTGAGTAAATGAAAGAGTCAAGCGTCATTAGTGTAGTTGTTTGTGAAACTCAATTACACACGAGAATAGAAGCTGTTTCTGCTTGTAGCTGAGCGTTTTATAGCACTGGAATCAATATTGTTGTCACAGGGATCAGAACACCAAATGTGTTTTGACTCCTATGCTAGTGGAAATAACACCTGTTAAAGAATGGTTTGGTCAGGTGTTTTTGTTTGTTTGTATTCATTCATTCTATTCAAGTTTAGATTTGGTGGCTTTGAGGGCCGTTTGGTGAGAATGCTCTTTTGTGTTGTTTACATGTGCTCTGTTTGTTCAGTGTGTGGACACATTCAGGAAGATCAACAGTAGAAGGGGCAAATCTCTTTACATGTTCTACAGTGACCTTGAGTTAACTGACATCTGGTGTTAGTCTTCTTTGCTTGAGGAAAATTGGAGGTAAAAGTTCTCTGTTTTGCTTGTTAGGCACAGCCATTGTAGTCGTAAAGTATTTGACTATTTTGCACCAAGGGACATTAAAGCTCTGCACTGTTATATATAACAACAACCAACTGTGATAAAAGCCCTGTGCCAATAAAAAACCCATTTATCTTTCTTTAAAAAGAATAACCCAGCCCTTTGGTACATCTTGGCAAAGTGCTTTGAAAGTGCAACCAATCTCATTATAGCTTTTTGGTTCCTCCATTGTTTAGGTTTTTTTAGTGTATGTTTTCATTAACTTAATTTCCACTGCAGAGCTGTGGAGTGCCTGCAAGGACAGAGTGGAAAACAGTTTTTCTTCTTAAGCCCACAACACTTTCTTTGGAATCAAGATAAATCTACTATTAGTAGCTAGATTTTAAAGCCACCTTTAGATTTTTGTGTCAGAGATTTGCTAAGGCATTCTGTTAATAAATGCTAGTTCTGATGGGTAATAAGAGACTTATCCGAAGGTCCTAGAAACAGTAAGGAGTAGTTTGCCCTGTCTCTGTTTCAACTTAAAATTTTTATTCAGATACTTCGACCAATTTTTGTGTGATACATATGGTTTTCAATAGCATCTGAAATCTCTCAGTGGAAAAAAAATGTGTCTGCCCCCTTTAGAAGGGAGCAGTTATTTTTGCACCCCCTGAACAGAAAACTGGGACACCAAAAAAGGACTTTTGCGCATTAAATAGGTCACCTTGAGCAGAGCACTTGATTACATGGTCCTCTATACTCTCTCAAGTCTTCTCTCTGAATGTTCATTTCTTCACAGTCCTTGAAGGACCCAGGCTATTTCCGTTTATCTCGGGTTGCTAAAAAGCTGTAGTTAGAAACTGACAGCATGGCTCTCGCCATTTTAATTTCCCCCTTTCTCCCTTGTGTGATGCTGGATACCGGAACTGAAAGTGATTTGTTAGTAGAACAACAAGTATTTTTGTGGGGAATGTTTACTATGCTGTTAACCGTTAGTAATTGTCTGCAGAGTAGAGAAAAATGTCCTTGCTCAAGTCAATAATCAATACATACAATCAGTACATGTACAATTAATGTTCTTGAGTGAAGAGGTCCACTTATTGCAGTGATAGCTATTTCTTCATCTAAATAGGGTTAAAGGTGGAACCGGTAAACTGACAAAATCCAGCAACTTTCCAAAATCAAGAACTTCTGCGAAAGTATCAAAAGTCTCAATTTTAAGTTTACTGGTTTTGAATCCTGTCTTATAATCATCTTTTCTTTCCTCAGTTGCTTAATGTAAATCCCATCACTTCTCGAATCTTTAGTCTTGCTTCCTTACGTCAGATACCCTGAAGACCTAACCCATATTCTTCCACAAGCAAGTTTCCATTCATATGTGCCAAACATGGTTAATCTTTCAACACTAAATGTATATTGTCCTAATTATTTTTTTCATTACCAAGCGACATACATTTTTGCGACATACATGAGATTATTATATTTTTTTAATTAATAGATGTATGTGATGGTTCCAGATTTGACTTATTACTTTACTTTACTTATTATTAGCCTATTTTGTTGTTGATACATTATCTAACTGCACCATAATGCCTTCGACATATTTTGAGGCATTTCAATGCTCACTCATATGAATAACGTCTGACCTAGCTAGAGGAGGAACTACACATTTCCTACTCCGCACACTACACTAACTACAAAGCCCCCTTGTTCAGTTAACTTCAGGGCTTGGTTTTCCTAGTCTGAGTTACAGAAACAATGACTGCAGAAACCCTGTTCTCCCTGCATAGGACCCCCCTCCCCCCCAACATTTCAGCCGTGACTGTGCAACTTTGGAACCCTCTTTGGTCCTATTGTTAGAGTCCCTAATTTGAAAAACTGCCTGTCAGTGCTCCCAGTGCTGCCAGTGCTGTGCTGCCCAGTTGTGTACTCTTGATAAAGGCCTGCGCCCCATTATATTCATCTTCGTTGTTATTGGACTGAGAAGGGCGCAATTGTTTTTTAAAAGTGTTTTTCTGTCTCCCGAGCTGATGATCTACACCTTATTTTCACGAGCATTTCACTTTCACTTTTACCACTGGAGGTCATTTTCCTACCCCATAGAGTTCAATCCCTGCTCCAGATCATGGCTGGCCTGTGGATGAACAGCAGAGGGGCTCCTGTGTGGCCTTTTGCAGCAGGCCTGCCCTCCTTAGGTGACCACAGAGATAGTGAGTGAGAGAGAGAGAGAGGGTGTGTGTGTGTGTGTGTGTCTGTGTGCGCGTGCGTGTGTGCGTGTATGTGAGAGCAGGCATAACACACTGCCTCTCACCAGATAAATGAGCCTCCCGAATTTTAGCCTCACATGAGAATTCCGAAAGGGCTTAAAATAAAGCATTACACAAGAGGCGCTGGTCTGAAATGTAGAGAGCGAGATTCCTCTAACGAGAGCATGCGGGCATGATGAAGTAGTAACCTGCGTGACAGACCTGACCTGAGGTAAAATACATAAAAACAAATACTGTAGTACAATAGCTGTACTTCCCCCGTTGATAAGGGATTGAGGTCACATGGTGAAAGTTGGAGTTCTGCCAGGGTTTCTGGTGAGCTTGTTTACTTTTGCTGAGAGCTCCAGTTCTAACATCAACACCATTTTTAGATGAACAGGAATTCAAGTTTCTTGTTGAAGCCTTGCAGTACTAGGTTTTACTGGGGTTGTGGGGGGCAAAGCATAGGGAATGACTTATAGTGATATTTTACACACCTCTTGATACTGGAATGGCAATTTGTATGTACCGTAGACCGGAGGGAAGTGTTGCGCTCGCAGACACCGCTCATTAGTTCAGGGTGCGCGTCTCAGGCTGTGCGTGCGTGCGTTTGTGTGTTTGCTGGAGAGCCGCAGTGGCTCTGGTCCCAAATTAGCCACTACTTCAATGCAGCACTGCAGGGTCTGGCATCACTGTGCTATCAAACACACCTACGGACTCCCTCTCTTTAAGCCGCTGTGCTGGATTCCTGTCCTGGCTGACACATTTGCATGCTCCGATACCACTGATGTTGTTCTTTGCTGGGGAGATGGAGGGAGTGTTTGCGTGGGGTGGGGGGTAAACTCAGCAAATGTGACTGAGGCTACTAATAATAATTTAAAGAGGGTGAATTTATCTTTTTTCGTTTTTTCGTTTTTTTTTCTCGAAAACCATTTGCGTCAAACCGAATCGCTCAGGATACTTGTTTTGTGTTTGTGTGTGTTGGGTTTAGTCGGTTGGGCATTGAGTGTGTGTTCTGCTGGAATGGTTGCTGGTGTTAACCCCTGCTGTGAGTCATCCTAGATTTCTTGGAACTCACAGTGATCATGCGTGGTTGTGCTGGATTGCTGTATGACTGTATGACTGTATTCCTGCTTGCCTGCCTGCCTGCCTGGATGGCTGGCTATCTGGCATGGTGCTGCCTCTGGCTTTCTGTGAGGTGGAATCTAGATCACGGCTTAGAGCCACAGGCACAAAGAGCCGGCCTAAGTAGGACATGGAGAGAGAGAGGGGAAAACATGCAGGCCTGTCTGGTGGTGTGGCCCTTTCTGTATGATTACGGTCTTATTAGCTGTCCAGTGCATGCACCACTAGCCTAACCCTAATATTTTCTGTCAACGTAAACTGATGCTGTTGACCTATTTAGGTCAGGTTCAGTTGGTCAATAAAAACTAAATTCATCTGAACACCTGCACAACTCATTTCTAAATCCTTATCTAAGGCAATATAATGCAATAGTAATGCAACAGCTGAACCAAAATATTAATTGATATTTCAAATGTACCCTGTTATAAGCTTTTTATTTTCAACAACTTTACTTGAGATTTTTCAAGAAGCATATTTGATATACTTTGACTTTTGTTTTTTCTGCTTTTTGCAGTCTTGTAATTTCCTCTTGATCTATTGGTTGAATAATACATCTTACTTTTGTAGCTATTAGTTTGTTTGCCATGGTTAGTTGGCGTAAGGGCTTGTGTTATTTGTGCATATTAACGTGTGGAAGCAAGTGGTATGCATGATTAGATCTGATCAGATGTGGCTCTCCCATTATCGCGTGCATGTGTGTGTGTGTGTGTGTGTGTGCGTGTGTGTGTGTGTTTATGTTCATGCTAATAGGGAAATTGATGAGCTGAGGGCTTTGTTTCAAAATAGATACTCTCGCCTTTTGTTGCAGGACACCAATGAAATCGTGGCTATTAAAAAGTTCAAGGACAGCGAAGGTAAGCAATTCTCACCAAAAATAAATCATTGTGAAAGTTCCTCCTCGGTTTTCCCAGCAGAGCCTGACGTTCATCCTTTACTCTTCTCTTTTCTCCCTGTCTCTCACTTCTCGTTTGCAGAGAATGAGGAAGTTAAAGAAACCACCCTACGGGAGCTTAAGATGCTCCGCACCCTCAAGCAGGAAAACATTGTTGAGCTGAAGGAAGCCTTCCGCAGGAGAGGGAAGCTGTACCTGGTCTTTGAATATGTGGAGAAAGTAAGTGAGACAGTGGAGATCACTCACCACTATTTATATAAAATGACTGGGCCCTTGACAGGTTTAGAAATGGTGATTGTTAATGTATAGCAGGTGTGGATGGTTCCTGGGTGTATAGATTTATAACCCCTGTTGGGGAAGCAAGTTTGAAAGCATAGCTTTGCAAGCTGCCAATTACTTCAACTGGAAGAAGTTGAACTTCAGCAAAGCTACCCTAGCGAGAAGTTTAGTTTGCAAGCTTCTACAAAATGTCGTTTAACTACTAGTTTAATTACATTTAGTTCACTTCTCCCCAACACTGTTTATAACCTCCTAAATTAACATTCTCATGCGCAGCCCTTTTTAATACTGAAAAACAAAGACACCAGGAGGTCTAAATTCACACTATGAAAGCATTTTATTTTGCGTGTGTCTACAATTTGTCCTCCTGGAAGACACTTGAAATGATTTGCTGTTGGGTTTTGTTTTTTTTTAATACGCCTGCTGTTCATGTTTGTCATATTCTTAACGATCATTGTTCATGAGTTTAGAGGCCAATATGCGTCATCATATTTCTGTCTAATGCCCTGTCTTATTTTGCTGTAGAATATGCTGGAGCTGCTTGAAGAGTTGCCTAACGGTGTGCCGCCGGAGAAAGTGCGAAACTATATCTACCAGTTAATCAAAGCAATCCACTGGTGCCATAAGAACGATATTGTTCACAGAGGTAATATGGCCCTTCCCAGATAACCTCACATGACTTTCAAACGCTGGATTAGAAGGAAGCATCCCTTAAGGATTGCTCTGTGGTGTAGCGATGGCTTTACTGATGGGATTTCAGAGACAGTCTGTTCACTGGTTTGGCTAGGAGTGATGGAAGTGTTGGCAAATTAATGGGAAGGCTCCAGATGGCTTGTAATGTGCCCACAGTCACATTTGGGTATATCAATGGGGTGACTCATTTTAATTTACTCTGCCCTTGGCTTCAAGTGCTATGGATTTTCTTGGCCAGAAATGCAGGGTTCAGATTTTGTAACTTTTCACCTTTTTGGAGGGTTTCATTGAGAAGTGATACAATAAATCCCAGTTGTATGTTTGTGTTGTCGCCTGTGAACTGATTTGAACTGAGCATGTGGCCTCATGGTGGGCCGAAGTAAACATTGTCTGGGATGGGAGAGGGTTGTGTTGTTGTTGCTGTGGTGACACTAACGCCCTGACGTGCCCTGTCCTCCTTCCTCCTCCTCCTCTCAGACATTAAACCAGAAAACCTCCTCATCAGCTCCGAGGACGTCCTCAAGCTTTGTGATTTCGGTGAGAAAATGTCATCCTCAACACCACAGATAAAATACTGTAGCAGAGTACACTGTAGAGGTAATGGAACGTGTTAGAACTATTCTGATGTGTGTCCTAATTTACCAGCTATGGTACCTTCGCTTAAGAGAGCTTCCAGAGACCTATCTATAGCTCCATATCTATATCAGATCAAAGCACTGCCTCCAGACAAGCACCACAATGCTGCCAGCTTCCCCTCAACTTGTTTGAACCTGCTGTCTGAAATAACCAATAATTCTCACTTTTGAGTCATCAGATAATCCTCTGTGCATTTAATAAAATATTCATGTCTATAGAGTCTACTCATCTGTATGTATAATGTCATTTTGGCACAAGAACTTCTGTTTTGGTCCCTGCCCTTTTGCTCATAGGGTTGGGCGTGTTTCTCCTCCCTGACAGATCATGCCTCAGCAGGTCTGCCAACTCACGCTCCAGATTGGCACCATAATGTTAGCCATGCCACGTTTGCTGCGCCCCCCATTTTGTTTTGGTGTTGTTGGTTGTCCTAACAGATGGATACCAGGCTGGAATACAACGTCTCCTTTTCCTTTTTTTTTTCCCCCATGATGTCCACTACTATGGATTCTTTTCTTTTTTTGGGGGGGAGGGGGGGGGTTCAGGGGTTAGTCATGTAGCTACATTCATAGTTGTCTGATACGAGTGACTGAATATTTCTCCTCTCTATGTGCTGGGACATTTTAGTGCGTTATGGGTACAGGTCAACCCAAGCATGGAACCAAGTCATCAAATTTTTATAGACAAAATGTTTAAGTTAGAACATTAGGTCCCCATGGTCCGTTATAGACACATTTACTTGAGCAGCCCATTTTCAGAGTCTATATTCAGAGTATGGCTATTACCTAACTGTGAGACGGCGACTTGATGAGTCAGACTATTGACTCAATTATTAAAAATAATATGAAGAATATGAGCAGAATGTGCTCAGTTGTACCTTTTTATTCTAGCTCGGTGCTTGGAAAAGTATAGTTTTTTTTATCCTTCGTCCAGGAAAAACAGTAGTTGTCTGTAGGCCACCAAGCTTTAAAATTGGTCAAGAGGCCAACTAGCGGTTGCCAAGACAACTTTCGCCAAGTCTGTCATCCTGGCTTGCCGTCACAGGCTGGTCAGTAGTCGTGTAGCAGAGGTTGCTTCTATCCTTTTGCACAGGGCTCTCACTGTGTCTCTGTCGGTCTATTCTCTGTGCAGGCTTTGCACGGAACCTCTCGGAGGGCAACGATGCCAACTACACCGAATATGTGGCCACCAGGTGGTACCGCTCTCCAGAACTCCTGCTGGGGTAAGTCTGCTCTTTTTCTATCACACCTTTCCTAGAACCTGCCACCCTCTGAAACGACACCCAACAACATTTGTTTTTTGTTTTTGTATGTTCAGTTTTTTAGGGGTTTATTTATTCTTTGTCCTTGTCTAGAATAAAATTTCTCTTTTGAAAAAGAGGATCTGTCCTATTTCCTTTCCTCAATGCGATTGTTTACCAATGTAATAATAAGAGCAGTCCCCTGCGTCGCTATGTGTACCGTAACACAGTAGCATCCATCTCCCACGTGGCTCCAGGGCTCCCTATGGCAAGGCCGTGGACATGTGGTCGGTGGGCTGCATCCTAGGGGAGCTGAGCGACGGGCAGCCCCTCTTCCCAGGGGAGAGTGAGATAGACCAGCTCTTCACCATCCAGAAGGTGCTGGGCCCCCTGCCACCGGAACAGATGAAGCTTTTCTACAACAATCCCCGTTTCCACGGCCTGCGGGTAGGCGCCTGGACGCTTCACACTAGATCTAGAGTTTGATTGTTCTAATGATGTTTTAAAAAGATTGAGTAATACTTCAAGATCAGTAAATGTATCCTATGGTGCAAGAAGGCCTGTACAAATTTTAGGCTGATTAAGTGGATGGAAAGACAAATCCAACACACCTAAACCGTTTTTGTGTGCGTGTGTTATTCTGCTGTTCTAGTTTTTACCCAGGTCTTCTCTCCACGCGTCACTCTCCTACTGCCTTCCTCTAACTCCCCCACAAACGCTCTTACTCTCCCTCCCGCCCTCTCCGCTCTGCTTTCTTTTCTCTCCCACTCACTCCATCTCCTCAGCTTTTATTTCAGCTTCCCTGCTCCCCCATTTCATTTTTTTTTTGCTGTCTCACTTCTCACATCTGTCTATCTCAATCTATTCGTTTTTTTTTCCTATTCCATCTTTCTCTGCCTAATCCTCGTCTGTTTTGCTCCCTCGTGTTTTTCAACGATCTTTCTTGGTCTCTTTTTTGTCTCTCTCCTTCCACACTGTCTTGTTTCCCATTCTGTCCGAGTTAGTTGCGCTGTGACAAATTGGCGCACAGTGAGTCACCATGTATCTGCATAAGGCCTCGGCTACTGCTTCTGCATCTGTGAGGCTAAGGTAGACTTGTATCTCAGAGGCTGAGACTGTTACGGGTGGTCTGCCGGGGGGGGGGGGGGGGGGGGGGGGGGGGGGGGGGGGGGGGGGGGGGGGGGGGGGGGGGGGGGGGGGGGGGGG
>JAVQIZ010085862.1:0-21310 GCA_036023535.2 Galaxias brevipinnis
ATGTATATGTATATATGTATATGTATATGTATATATATGTATGTATGTATGTAACTCAAACCCATTGGAGATAAAAGAGTTGTCTTTGCCATGAACTATTAAATTCAGGCAACTGACAGAAGAAGCTTTTAGTCAGCCCTCCCTTCCTGGTCAGTCCACCAGTCATACGAATAAGGTCCAATGGGCCAAAGCCTCCATGGAGTAGGAGAGGGTCCACCTGGGTAGAATGGCAGACCCAGTGTCTCAACCCAGAAAGGGGCAACAAGGGGGCATTTCTCCACATCCTGATATTTGAACAGGAGACGTCTGTGTCCGGGCAAGCAATGAAGACGTCATGTGGCTCTGCTGTACCATTAGTGGAGCGCTCTATTGATCGGCCTCCACAGCTGAAATTGCTGAGCAAACTAAAGAGACCATTAAGACAAGAGCATCTTGTTTGCAGCAAGATAAGGATGGACACTTGTCATAGCACTTATAGGTAGACGAAGAGTAGCTCAGTTTGTGTATGTGTGTGTGTGTGTGTGTGTGTGTGTGTGTGTGTGTGTATGCAAACACATGCGTGTGTTTGCAAACTCTATTACTGAATAAACATATAACAATCAACCCCCCACTGCTGCCAAATGCCACTGCTGCCCGTCATTCACAGAGTACTTCCACCATTAAATGCACAACTATCTTTTTCTGTCTAGCAAATGCCTTCTCTTCCTGGCCAAGCTCTTGTGGCGCCAAGTATTTTGTAGGACAGATTTAATCTGGGAAAAATACTTTGAAATGACCGTAATCTTAGATATGGGATTTGCTACTGATTTGAAACTTTCCACATAATCATCGTGCTGAATCGAGAGCTAAGAGGGTGACTTTAGTTTGAGGACTGATGTGCTGGTGGTCATGGAAGTGTTCTAGTGACAGAACTACTCAAGCATATTCGGAGATCCGGCATTAGCATTCCTCGATTTTAGTTATTGTTTTTGCTAAGTGTTGAATGTGTGGATGGGAACATACCATACGAACTACTGACATTGATCTGGTTATACTCTCTTCCCCATATAACTGAATATTGAACAGGCACCTATGTGGTTGAAGCTTCAGATCTACACAGAAGCAAGCATTTTCCATTCAGCTGTGAGTCACTTCATCTCATTCTGTAAAACGCTCTAGAGTCACCGAGGTTGTCAATTGGAAATGCATGACGGGACATGCAGCAGAGTCTTGTCTTGGTGGGCCACTGTTATATAAAATATGCCTTAAATAGCCTGGCTGACTGACTAGCTGATATGCCCCTATTGTCGAACACTGTGGGAGGAGACTTACATAAAAATCCAAACACCATCTAAATCTTGTGGGCAAAGTAGAGCAAAATAATATATGAGATGCTGCTTACAGCATCACACTCATTGTACATTGTACTTCACTGCTCTTTACCAGTAAAACATGTAGGCTATTTATCACACACACACACACACACACACACACACACACACACACACACACACACTCAAGCGAGCCTACTTGAAATGAAAGGTACAGCCCCTCAGCTGCCTACTGTAGTATGCAGGACTGTTTTCCGGGCATTAACAAGACATGGGAGAGAGAGAAAGATGCATGAACAGTGCAGAACAAGCTCTTCAATGTATAGGTAGGTGTCCATGACATTGCGTTCTCTACTGGAGCCAGCGCAATGTCAGTGCAAACACTAAAATTAAACTCAGAATTGGCCAATAAACAGGATAAGGGTTGCTTTTATTATAGTAAATGCTTAAAGTAGTTAATTGATGTAGTTACCGTTGAGCGGTCTACCAAGCACCCGTTGAGCGGTCTGCCTAGTGCCAAGCAGCATAGACGAAACGAATGTGCACGACAAGACGCGCCCAATGCATATTTAGCCGACTTTCTCTCTACTATGTAGATTGATGTGGCTCAACGATGTTACCACGTGTTATGGCTTCATTCATTTGACAGCCGATAGAACCTGTTCATGGGTTTTATGTGTTGATTACTGTCCTCCAACAGAACCTGCACTGTAGCTAGTAACGATAATGGTATTATTAATCAAGAAAGCAAACAGCTTTATCTTACATTGGCCGACAGGAATAATCCTGCACAGCTGTAATTTGCACCTCTCTCTAACTATTTAACATTATATGCTAAATGTAAGGAAATAAACTCTGCAACTTCAGTGCGCACAGGTGCATCCCAGGGATCGCTAATAATTCAAATTCTGCTAGACGCTCATTGCGCGGAAACGGCCGTCTACGGCAATCCATAATCTGGATCGAGGTCGAGAGGATTCGCAAACATTCGCAGTTCATCCATTACTGAAGGTCACTAGGCCTACAAGCAAAAAATAATATTACAAAATGCTTATCTCGACAATCTTTAACGTCCTGCATTGCGGTGGACTCCAACAGAGAACATATTATTGCAAACAACACTGATTCGTGAGCCCGGTCCATCGCTGCACTTAATCATTTGAAAAAATAAACAAAAAAAAGTATCCTCAATGTCAAGATTTCCATATTCTTACCTGTAATTCGTCCGTCCGTGTAACCTTCACGATGGATGCACCCGAATCAGCACCACATCGTCGGTCGCTCAAAAGCTGGGGAGAGACTGACAGCGGCGCTAGAGTCTTGTCCCTTTCGATTGGACAAAAGGTTATGACTGTCAATTTACAGGGGGGCTTATGTGGCTTCCTCCACCAGGCAACGGAGCATCCATCCCCCAATGTGTTCTCATTTCATTCGTCGGTGACTCTTGTTTGAAGATATCTGCATCATGGAATCGTTTTCATAAGAAACAAGGCGGGATTCGACCACATCAACACATGATTGCTGAGTAAGAATGCTTCTTAAATAAGAGTGCTTGTGAAGAAGGCGCGGTCACAAGCAGACTAACACGCACAACGTTGTTATAGGGATGAGATATATTTGCATGGATTCCCCCAAGGTAAAGTGACCTTGGTGGCCGTGATTTCGTCATGCAGATTTAGACATTGTTTTAATGTAGATTGGCAGGGACTGACAAGACATCCAGATAGGTCACTCTTAAATCGAAATAGACTTTTGATAGTCCAAACATGTTCTAATTCTATTTCCCTGGGAACAGAAAGTGATCCACTGTTTTGCCATGTAAATAATGCATGAGTTTTTTTATACTACAATAATATAAATTATGGGGTAACAGGGACCGTTTTAAATGTAAAGAGAGCTTTAGAGTTTTAAAAGTTTTAGAGCAAATGCTGGAATAATTGTATGAAATTAATGCTTAATTCTGTATATTTTGGAGCTAAAAATCTAAGAAATTCTTGTCCAAACTGCACTTCTAATTTTCATGTTCTCACACAGGAGTGTACATAATAAACTATGTTATGGTGAAGGCTGCATGATCACAACAACTCACATGTGTTTTAAAGAGTAAGAGCATCTCTTACTATAAGTAGCCATCAAATTATGTCACCCTTGAAGAGAAAATCCCAAAATGTATTGGTAAGAGGAGAAAGAGAGAGAGAGTGTGTGTGTGGGTGTGTGTGTGTGTGTGTGTGTAATGTTTTGATTTTTGATTTAGCCTTACTGATCCCCACTGGGACTCATCCTATGACACCCTTCCCCCACTTCTCTCATTCTAGAATCCACATGAGACACAGAAGGGGGCTTTGTAGGTGGGGGGCCGGGGTTGGAGTAAGGAGGAGGATATAATCCCTATGCTACAAACAGCATCGTAGGGTGAAGGAAATTGGGGGAAGGGAGGGGAGAGAGGACATTAGTATCAGATCAAAAGAACAAAGTGTCCTCACTTTACGTATCATGGTGATATACCCAGTTATCTAAGGTGAAGGAGACTTTGCCACCATATTTACTCTCCATCACCTGAGGAAATTAAATCTCCTTCATCTTAGAGATGCTGGGGAAAAAATACACACAGGTGTAAATCCTGGGGGGTGGGGTGGTGTATCATATCAGAAGAAGGGGACCTACTATCCTATACTGGATACAAATTGGTTTAGCCCGACAGATGCCTGTGTATTGGAACACCATTTGTCTGTCCATATGGAAATATCACAGAGCAATCATAAACAATTATCTTTCCCATCTCTCAGTTCTTGTGAAAAAAGACTAATTTACATACAAACAAAAAGGATCTGGACTCTCTAACAGATGCCTCCAACCTCAAAGCACCCTTTAAAAACACTCCCAGAATGGTGGTCTAGGACCTGCAAGTTTAATCCACTGTTCTACATAAAATCTATTGTAGGAGGTTGGTGATGGCAAAATGTATCATCTGTGACATGTACATCCATACCATAATCTCATCTAGGAATGAACAAAAAGAGAAAAAAATGTGGGTCCATGACCACATGTACTGTTTATCTTGAGGTGGCACAATTTCTGCCACTTAAGCGTATATTCATAATACTATGGTCTTCATTTCAAACCATTGGCTCAAATAATTGAGTGTGATGGGGAAGACTCCTCAGTACATAGTATGTGATATTTTTTTTTTCCATTGAAGGTATACAACATTTAGTCAACTCTACATCCATCACCAGGCTTTTCACCCAGTTTTAAATCAGGAAGCAGGACGTAGAGGACGCAAAAAGGGCTAATGGATGGTACAGCAGATCCTCTCCCAACACTGGGAGGATGAAGGACAGGGGTTGACGTGAAGTTCCGTAGGCTAAGATACTGCAGTCGCTAGAATAAAGCCAAAGGAGAGCACACACATATAATCGTCAATATAGAGATAAGAAAACAACCGGAAATGAGAGAAGGAGGAGCATGCATAGTATTATGTCATAAACCTTACTTTTTCATCTTTTAATGTGAATGGTGAAATTGCCTTTGTCTTATATATTTGTTTTTTTACAAATTCACAAGTTTTGTTTGTTACTTGTTACATGTTTGTTAAAATACTTGTGTAAGTATTGCTTTTACTTGACTGTTTTTTTCTAAGACAGGATAGTTGGAGAAGGGATTCAGACATGCACATTTCTGAGAGAAAAAGATTTACCAATATTTTCCCTAATTCTCGTTCTTAATTAATTCTTCCCAAATTATTCCATCCATAATAATTTCCCAAGTTCTATAGAATACAAAATATTGTCATAAAATATTACAAATAAAGACATCTTTCTTGGATGTAAGTGCTGTTCATATTTACATCCACTATTTATTGACATCACATTTATTGTATTTTCTGCATTGAAATAGAAAAATACTATCTGTCCACTTCCGGGATATGTTTTTCTTTGTTGATCTAGCCTATTAGCTATTAACCATTTAACCCTTTCTAAAGAATTATTAAATCACTAACCAATCATTTTAATAATAATTTTGTTTTTACTTTTAAAATGTTTAGATTTAGAGGTTTGTCTTGGATCATTGTCCTCCTGAAAAATCCAATACATTTTATTTACATTGCAGAATCAGACAAATTGTGCCCTAAAATCTCTGGGTGATTGATAGTGTACAGACAAGGTTTTTGTTATCTTTGGATGAAAACAGCCAAAACATCACAGATCCAAAGCCATACTTTTTTTTGCTATCAATTTACTTTGCAAATCCTTCCACTGATGTTTCTTGTCAGAAATATAGATTTTTGTGTCATGTGACCATAAAAACCCAAATGTACTCGTAATTATTGTTTACAGAGTTGTGCTTTTTCTGCAAATTGCTTGGATGAAATTTAATTGGTTTCAGAGAGTTTGTGAGGCCTAAATTCAGCCTATTTATGCAGTTCACAACTGTTTTTGCAGTTGTATTCTATTTTGCATTGAGAAAGAACACACCTGCATTCATTTTCAGGCACGTTTTGAAAAACTCTTTCTTTTGAACTTTGAAATCTTCATTTGAACTAATCTCATAATTTGATACCCAAGGGAAACAGAAACTCACAAATGACAAGTTTAGTATTCCTAATCAACAAAATACTGCAAAAAAAGAAGATCTTACCAAGTAAATTAATCTTGTTTCCATTAAAAATCTTACCTTCCTTGAAATAAGATTAAATTATTCATACAATTTAATCTTCATAAGACAATAGGACCTTTTTTAAGGGGAACAAACTCAAAAGTCTTGTAAGTGTAAAAAAAAAGCCATCTAGCCATCAAATGGCATGTCGTTTGAAGGCTAGACATAGATAAAGAACAGAGATAAAGTATAATAATCTTGTTTTTTTTATTATTTGACATTTAGCATAGTAAAATCCCCTTACTGTATATGTATTTGTATGTATATGCTTATTTGAAGATTTGATGATCATTTCAGCACAGACAAATTTTCTTCTTTTAAGAGATCTTAACAAGTGGAATTTTTTATCCTATTGGCAGATAAATGTGGTTATTTTGTATATGTTTAGGCTGGTTTTGTCACAGATCCTTTGCAGTGAAATAGGTAAAAAAATATAAATTCATCTTTGTTCATAAAGATCCCAGAGATGCCATTAAATTCAAGGAATCCATTTTTTTTCCTTTTTTTTTTTTTTTAAATCTTCACATAACCTTTTTCAGTGGCAGGTTATTTTGTTAGATTTTTACTACAAGACCGAATGGATGAACTGGAAATCCACATTTTAAAGATTTAACTTTTTTTTTTTTTTTTTTTTTGCAAAGGGTTTGTGTGCACAGTCAGCATTCAGTCAGTGTAACAGCCTTCCCATCACTAGATGGCAGTAAAGACTAGATGGAGGTCTATCCTGATAACAAAACATAATGACATTGAGTTAAAGGGAATTTACAACTAAAAAGTAAGTATACTAAAGGCTTATTTTTATTTCGTAGTCTCATAGTCTTAAATGTCACAACAATGCATTTGTGCAATTAAGTCCCAACAGCAGATCTTGCTAGTTACAAATCCTTCCAATTTACTGAAAGGCCACATTATAAAGGTTTAACACATGCTCCATTCCAAATTCCATTGCTAATCTCTGAAAATATGTTTACACTTTTAGTGGCTGCTAAATATAGGGACACTTTCAGCACATCCATGAAATATTTGTTGAGATAAATTATTGGAGTGAATAAAGAAGTTTGCCAAAATAAGAATTAGAATGTCCACCACCCACCACACGCCCCAGCATTCTCACACAAACACAGTGGAATTATGTAACAGATGGCAAATGGATCCCATGATAGGATTTTTATTTTCTCCCATTGCACAGGTTTGTAATGTGTGTATGTGTGCTAACCACCTATTCTTGTAATTTGTCCTATGTTGTTTTTCTTACCATCTCCCCCCTCAGATCCTGTAAATTTAGCTTATCCTAGTTACTGCTGGTAGTGGGATGTGTTTGCATGGTTCCCTTTTCCATAAACACCAAAATTCGAATGAGTGTCTTTCATTATACTGTAAACTTAAAGTATTACCTTCTCAGAAAAAGGAAAATTGGCAAACAGGATATATAATTGTGATGTTAAATAAATAATTTATGATGGCATTTTGTTGAGTTTTGCATTTACAAGAGATGTCACCCACTAATCTAATAGTATGGATCACTGAATAAAATACTCTCCATCTTGGGCACATCATTTGCTATTCAGAAACCTATAACACAGTCCTTCAAGAAAATATGAAGAGGAAATTCTGATAATTACATTTATTTATTCATTCAGTATATTTAAAGTTGTCATTCTTGCACTTAATTTGAAGAACTTAAATATAAATTGAAGGAGAAATAAAGTGTTAGTACAAATCTGTTTTAAAAAATACAAAACCATTTACTACTGTATATTGTCACAAAGCATATTATTTTGGCAACATAAAACTAATGCAAGCACGACTAACATAAACCCAAACAATAGTAGACTCTTGTTTGCTTTCCCAGTCCATGGTGTCTAAAAATGTATTATATGGTGTCATATTGTACAAAAACTAAAATTTGCATCATAATCTACAGTATTGACAATAACATATCAGTCATAAGCATAAACAGAAGTCATAAGCAATAATTTGTTGTTATATTGTACTGTATAATGTTCACTGCAAAAGAAAAACGACTATAATATACAGTATATATATTCTATAGAAGTAGTCTATACTGTACACTGCTCTGTCACAAACAATCTCATGCACAATACTGCCTCTTAGGCCGTCACATAAGCTTCTTGACGTGCATCTCTGCACAGTCAATTAGAGCATGTCCAAATTCCACAAATCCCCTACATTTCTTATCTTAATATATAACATAAACTTGATGCAAGTTAAGAAATGAACTTGATCCCACCCTTTAATGACAAAGGCCCTCGAATAAAGTTAGACTAAGAGGACAGTTCTTGCTTACAGTAGCATGAATTGATAAATGTCACTAATATCCACACACACACACACAACCCCACATTCATACTGAGCTTTACACACCTTTACACAAAGCATAAATACACTCAAATAAATTTACAGAGGACCAAAACCTCTAAAATGCATTCAGCAAAGTTATAACATTGTATTTGCTGACTGTCCAACATGGTCGCTATAAACTGCTTGTTGAAATTGAACAAAATCCCACATTGGAGAAAAGTATGGCGCCAGCTTCTCTAACAGATTACTTTGTAAATTATACCCTTTTACATAGTCTGCTTCATCAATCTAACTCCTATTCCATGGGTAGTGACTTTGCAATCCTATCCCTTTGGATCTGTTAAACACACCGAATTGTGATGATTTTAGTTTTCTATGAATTCATCACTTTGAGTCCCTGTTCTCAGTAAAGGCACTATCTGCTGAACGCCACCCTAGCACCACAAATGGCATTCTGTAAGTCAAACCAAATATGCAGCCAGAATTTTCCCTTTGGCTGAAGGTCATTTGAGGTGAAGCCAACCAGAGAAGATGCAGCATAAAGGTCATGTGGTCATGAGCTTTAGTCACCTGGCATGCAGCACGTAATTTTCCTCCATTGCCGGAGCACTTGCATCGACCAACAGGGAAGTGATAAGAAAACATGGATGTAGCGATGGACCTGGACTCATGCTTAGTTCTTTTTTCCTGCAGTTGCCCAGGGTCAATTGGAGCTTTTATCATGAAAATGCTCCAAAACTGGCTATACCTTTTTATTAGTCTGACCTGAAAAGAACGACATAGAGCATGTCTAGCACAATAATGCTCTGACCAATAAAACAAATAAAACGTTTAGACTAAGCACAGCATTGCCAACATATAATGTCTGCAGTGTAATAATACTACACTTCCAAATCTATAAAAAGGGTTAATAATAAGCTATTTCGTGGCAGATAGCTCAAAATTGCCATGCAATGTATTAGAAGATTAGATGTTGACACTAACTACTCTTATCTAATAAAAATCACATCTCTCTGCAAAGTCCATGATTTTCTTATCCAAATATTCGTTCGTTAGTCTGTTGTATTGTGTGCAAATTGTATTTCAAATGCATTAAGTCTCTGGTGTGCTAGAGCAGTGAGGATGGCATGGAATGAACAAGCCACAGGGTGAGGGAGTGGACAGCCCTGGGAGACAGACAGGGTGGGACAGTCACTGTAGTGCCTTCTAGTGACCTCCGCTGGCCAGTGGTCTGCCTCGCTACACAAACGAGTTCATGGCATTAACAGGAGAGGGCACTTCAGTGCGCTCCTGGCCCTCCGCAGTCTCCCTAACACTCTTGCCACTATACTGGCCGATAAATGAGCCATCCTCGTTGAACTGTCCTTCGCCGCCTTCCCCGTAGTCAACTAAACTGTTGTCACTGTCGTCTCTCTTTACTGTCCCATTTGACGGCGTGCGGCTCCCTTTTAACGGTTTTTGGTCCTCAGTGTCACTATAGGAGAAAATAACATGCATGTGTTAACGGTGGAATGGCGACAGATGCAACAAGGAATTGGAGTGCCTTTTTTAGATGAAGAATTGAAGTATAGCTTAAACCTAAGTCAATGATAGCTCTACTTCTGTCTTTGGCTGCCATCACTTTGGTACTCTGTTTAGAAATACACTGAACCAAAACGATCTTACATAATAAAAAATAATTACATTCCAAGTTTTTATTGGAACTTCATTGACTCAAATTATTTACCAAATAATTAAACAGTCATCTCCATTGCAAGACCACTGTTTAAATATTTAAGTCTAAAAAGTCTTAAAGTTTAATCTAAAAAACGGCACAGTAGGCATGAATGATTAGTTGGTTTCAACATACAACAGGGGAATGTAGTACAAGCACCAATCCTATTTTCATATTCCCCCTGAAACCAGACATGAACATGTTGATGACTTAAGTATTTCCCCCAAAGAAGGTTGCAGTGAAAACCAAAACTCCATGGGCATGTGGGAATAAAGATGGAAAAGAAACGTGGCAGGCAACACCCCACAGCAAGCATGATAATCGTAATTTAGCAAACATGTTTGAAGAATCTGCAAAGAAAGCTGTCTTGGACATCAGTTAGCAAACATTCAAATCAATGAGCTGAAGATCAATTACATAAAGTGAATGCTCATTTGTAATGTCTTGATGATGCTGTCATTACATGCAAACCTTTTGTCACACGTTTTGTCAACTGTTTTGGAAACAAACCACTAAAAACCTTTAATGCTTGCACCAAGCCTAAGAAAAAAGGTTGTTTGTTATGCATGACACCAGTATGAAGGCTTTATGAGTTTATTCCGGTTGATGGCAGTGTGTTAAAGTACTGGGATGGTTTACAGCAGCTTAAACAAAACAACTGGCGTGCTCACCTCAAATATGTACTATGTATAAAGGGTACCCTCCCAAAATCACAAAATAAACAACGAAGACATCAGTACTCGTTGAGTGAGTGTCAATGGTTTTGTTGTTTATTATCCTTTACAGCAGGCCTTTTTTCGTCCATTTGGCAGTGACCACCACTCCACTAGTAATCCGCCTAACCCTCCCTGAGAACTACATCCTCTGAAAGTCTTGCTCCTGCATTCTGAGTTTTAGTGACACAGAGAACCAGCTCTGATCGCCTCCGACACGCACAAACCTGAGGGTGGCTTTTATTTATATATATTGACAGGGGAAAGCCATACGATGAGTGGGGTTTTCACGTAAGACTGATCTCTGTAACTGTGACAAAAACATTTTCATATCGCTGTATGAGATACTGTAAGTAAATGTAATACGGCACTTGCACAGTAGACTTAGTACAAGCCACCTGCTTCGAACATCCTAAAAATGCCAAATTTGATTCATAAACATACAGTAAATGTTTATATGAATAATTTCATCCAAGACATTATTGCCTACAGTATGTTTCATTTGAAATATTCACACCATGCATACCACATATTATATATTTATGTGTGTGTGTGTGTGTGTTAGACAGCATATAATTTATACTACAGGTTTATGTTTAAATAGATTACACAAATAGTAACATAAAATATAAAACAAAACATCTTATTAATTGACATTTATAAAATGATGTTTTAAAACACTTACTATATACAGTATAAGTAAAGTGCTTGAATTTGTGTTTATTCAGTGTACGTTCCCAGAAGTAGTCTAGAAAAGAGGAGGCCAGCCAGCATACAGTAGCTGGATAACTGTTGTTAGTCTTACATTAATCAGGAAGATCTTCTCTTTATGCCATGATTATAAAAGCATACATAATTTAAATACTTTTTACGTAAACGTATATGTATAGCTTCTAAATGTTGTGGGATTCATTTGTTTCAATTAGCCTTTGGGTAATGGAATTTTGCTAATTTCCCTGACTAACTACTGTACAATACATTTTCAAAATAGGCCAACTTTCCTAAAATACCAAACCCCCAGATCTAATTACTGAATCACACTTCTGAAGTGTGTCTTAAAGACCATACACCCACACATAATATTAATCCAGATACACACAACAGCGAACACGGACAGCAGAGCCGGGGATGCATTTCTCATCCACAGCCCAAACCCCAACACAAGCAGAGGCCAATGCCTTGCGGTAATTTTACTGGGCTTCTCCACACTTTCTATTGTTATGATGTCCTTTGGAGGTATGGGGCTGAGCTGGAGGTCTGTTGGAAAGATGCAGAGGAGGCCAGGACTGTGGCCCAGCAAAAGGGGCCAGGTCTGGGAGAAAAATCAGGGGTATGGGATGGGAAGGTCAGGGCAAAGTCACTGTTTCTCACCTGTATTCACCAAAAGTACAGTCTTCATCTTTCATGGGCTGGAATTCTGGGTCAGTGTGGGCATCCTCCTTCTCTTTCACTTGAGAGACAAAGTACATTAAAAGGCTTTAAATCTATGTATTTATTGTATGGCAAGGGTAGTTATGTACAATGTGGCTAGAAACAGATTACAAGAAATCTGGATAACGTAATCTCAATACTAAATAAAAGTAATTATACTCAGCTCCCAGGTTAGTTTGATCGTTTGTGTACTCCAATCTGAGTAAATTAAGATTCTGATGTTTGAAAATTACATTTTAGGATCACTTGATGAGCTTATGTGTCTGTGTAACCCCCACCTGGGTATTTTCCCCCCTTGTTCCTCTGGATAAAACAGATGATGAGAAGGACCAGGATGAGGAGGGCAATGGCACACATGAGGCCAATGAACCAGCCCTGGGTTGCGATGTCTACCTGCCTGCTGGCAATAGCTGGCCCAACAAAGACAGTAAGAAGGCATTATGGCAAAACTGTTAATGACTGCCCTTGTAAACTTCACTCAAAGGGAAAACTTTAAATTTTCATGATTTTTTTTTTTTTTTAAATCCCAACCCATAGATGTGGGTTCAACCAAATACAAATGATCACATTATTAAACAACTACAACTATGATTAAAATATAACTATTTA
This sequence comes from Galaxias brevipinnis, assembly GCA_036023535.2. Classification (NCBI taxonomy): domain Eukaryota; kingdom Metazoa; phylum Chordata; class Actinopteri; order Galaxiiformes; family Galaxiidae; genus Galaxias; species Galaxias brevipinnis. The sequence goes on from JAVQIZ010085862.1 coordinate 12,756, forward strand.
AACTATACATGCCTAGTATTTACAGTGCTTGTTTATAATACAATTACATTGTTGTGGAAGCTGTTTTGTTAGAAAAATGACATTCTTTATGGTTAGAGATGTCTCAGTGGATTTAGCTGTCAATGTGCTATAAACAAATTAATACACATGCTAAGGTGAATGACAGATTGATAAGTCAATTTGGAAAACATATTTCACATTCAAACACCACCCATAGTATTTCTCAAATTTTCTCTTCCTTAACAGCAAACACAATTGTTTTGGGCACACGCACTCACACACACGCACATGCACACGCACACACAGAGACCACAGACCACCACAGGTGTCTCAGGTGTTGACCACATGATAATAAGATATAACGGGGCTGAATATTAAACACTACACGTCCAACATCAACATGGAGGCGATATTCATCTTTAAAACATAAATCTTGTCTTAAAAATAAAAAAAATTCTTTACAGCACTGACTTCATAATATTATCAGCACTGACTTCACAATATTATCAGGTTCAATATCACAAGGAAAAAAACATGCAGACAGCTACATCATGTTATATAACAACTAAACATGCCTTTCAAGCAATCGGTTCTGTTAAGCCCATGCTGGTCTTGGCAGCAAGAACTATGGGGCAGCTACTGCACGCACTTTACTCTATACACACGACACACCAGCCGTGGTGAGCACCACACGCAAGACTGCTCACCTGGGACAGTAACCAATAGCTCCTCAGAGTGGTGGAGCGCTTGGTCGGAATGACTTTTGGCCACCAAGCGTACCCTATAGGACAGGCCTTCTCTAAGGCCCTTCAGCACATAGCTCTGAGAGCCATTTACATAGGCTTTCTGCCACTCCTCACCTGCGAAGAGTGTCAGGGGAGAAAGGCACTTTTTCAAGGAGGGGGATTCTAGCTTGGACAGGCCATGTATAGCTCATGCAAGGATGATTTTATAATGTTGAACTATTCTATACATTTTATTAGAATTTTATTTGGTACTAAGATGGAATTACGCTACTGCCAAAACGGTCTATTATTGGATATGTTAGTATTAATTGTGTATATTTACACAAGCACCTTGTGGATATCGGAAAATGTGTTTTACTAAGGTGATCAAACTATCTCAAAGAATGTTTTAAAGAAATGTTTGTCTAACGATAGTAAAATGAAGTAGTGTAATTTCAATTAAATCAGACTAAAAGGACCATCTAACATGTGCTATTACTAGTATATGTGTGGAGAGAACCATACTACAATATTTGTGAATGCTTATGCATTTTCTGGGCAGGTGGCTAAACCAAAGCCAAGTTCAATAGACGTGTACATACATTATACTGCTTGAGTCTCCACTCAATTGTGTTCTGGCTTTGAATGTTTGTCCAAGTTGTTAGTTGGTCCTGGCCAACATAAGGGGACGTTTAATCAGCAAAACAACCATAGACAGTTTTGAGTTTCAAATCTGCGCCTGATTTGGTTGCAGACATTCACACTACACTCTAACTGCTATGAATTCTATGCACCTGCCCCAGCCAATTAGCGAGTATGGGTCTCTTACCACCTATAAACGTAGAAAAATAAAAGTGTACGTCTTACTGTTCTCTACTAGAAATTCTACATAAACGTTTCTCTCGGCACCCCAGTATTCCCAACTGATCACAGCCCCATCCTCTCCAAGGGACCAGCTAACGTTCCCAAACGCAGGAGCAGCAGGCCATACTGAGCAACGCAGAAAATGCAACAGAGAAGTGTACACTGTAGGTCAAAGGTCAGGTTAATAATCACAATCAATAGCTCATTTAGGGGTCCTATGACAAATTTCATGTAAATAGCTTGTTCAGTGCTAAATTAAATTATCTATGTATCTATGTATGCATCCATCCATCCATCCATCTCAGAATGTATTTATTTCATGTCTCTGAGTAGCCTCACCAAGAATAAATGTGATGTTAAGTCAATTTATTTAAGAAAAAACAACACGCAGGCACTACTGGATCACAGTATTATCTGCACCCTCATTGTGTGGGTGGATTGGTGGAGAAGGTGGTGCTATGGGATGGGAGGGGTGAGCGTTCCCTGAAACAACATGAAGAAAGATAGGGAATCAAAAACACACAGACTCATACCACACACAGAAAACGTTGAGTGATGATAAAAGTGAGTTCATTGACATGCCAAGCAATGCCCATGTTATGGAGTGAGGGAACACAGCAGCAACATAGAGTGCATGTACAAACAGCCATTACAGCAGGATAAAGACATGGTTGTGCGCTTTAAAGCACATTCAAAAAGGAAAACACAGAGAAAGGCTTTTGACCACACTTATTTAGCTCTAGTTGAGTCAAGAAGCTTGGTTATTCATTTATTTATTGGTCAATCAAGCTTGCAGTTGTGGGTGGAGCGCTTAAGCTGTTGTGCGACGCTAGAGTGGATGATGAGCCAAGAGGGGTTTTAAAGAGGAGTTCATGTTTCCACTGGTCTTTGAAGCGATGTACCATATTGGTACTAGGAAGCATGCACAAGCTAGTAGCTAGCTAGTTACTCCTGATACCTGTGCCCACATCTGCTGTGGGCTGGTGTATTAGAGCTTGGAAAGAAACAGGACAAAGAGGACAGGGGAACAGGGGTCAACATAAGATGACCCCTTGTACCAAATGTAGCTTTTTTATACCGTAATTCTGACTAGAGCAGTGCTACATGGCTAAGACAACGCTGCTGGAAAACAACCAGCATGCCACCAGTTTGATTCAGTTTGCTAATGTGGTACAAACAGGTCAATGTCTGTACTGTATCAATGAAAACGTAAGACTAAACTGCCATAGACCTACAGTTACATGAACTAATGAGTCACATTGTCACTGCATCACAGCCTTTTATATGATGATTATAACATGCTCTCAAGACATACTGTACATTAAAATCAACTTTAGAGAACTATACGTTCAAGACACAAAACAGAGCAACAGCACAAGAACAAGACACAAGAGCACCAGATGGTATTGTTCCGTGGCAGGGACTAAATGTACTATAATAAACTGGTATGTAATTCCGCCCCATACCAATCCTCAAATTATTCTAGCTGCACAAGTCAGATCAAATCTGCTTTACATTTAGAAAATTGGTTATGTTATACATTTTTGGCCATTGTTTAATCTTTTTAGGGCGTTACCTACCTTCATCCATGACGGTGACAGCCTCCTCAGTGATGGCAGGGCCTGCCCCACTGGCTGTTTTGGCATTTAAATGAAACTTGTAGAGTGTGCTGTACTTGAGGTTGAGCAGCGTGATAGACGTCTCGTTGGAGGGCACCGCCAGTTCCTCCAGAGGACCGAGCTCATTGGAGGTATTGACTGGAATGGTGAATGGATAAATGGATGGAAGGATGGGGTGGACCAAAATATAGACAGATGGTGATGGGAGGTGAGTTTGTTGGTGGTGATGAACGTGAGACAGGGAATTATGGGGGGGGGGATAGTCGGAAGGGTTGTAGGGAAATTAGATTATCTGAATGGCATGTGGACTACATAACTATCTCTGATGTACCCACCACACTCCAAGACCCTTTATTTGTGCCAACGAGAGTATTAAGGTAGTACTGACATGGTGCTGGTACAACATACAAAGAACAGACGAACAAGACTACATGAAAGTTGAGAATCTTGAACCCCTAAGATAAATCTAGATATATGTGTTACTCCAGACTAGAGGCTTACCGGGCTGGTATTTCAGGGTGTAGCCGGTGAGGTGTCCGTTGCGGTCATGGGGAGGCCCCCAATCGAGAGTCAGAGAGTCGAGGTTGAGGTTAGAGATCCTCAGGAAAGATGGACGGCCAGGGACTATATATTAAATTAAAATACAAGACATCATATCATAACCTATGAATGGAAGTAAAATTTTGTGCAACCAGACTAAAAAGACCAGATGCTTTACAATTGCTACATGTGACCTCCCCAATTAAAAGCATATATTTTAGTAATAAAATACACAAGTGTTCTTTCTACCAGAGCCAACCAAGCTCTATACCTAACTCTTTCAAACTTGTCCTCAATCAAAGAAATATAAATTCACAGAGAATCCTAAATAATATTGTGTTCCCTACCTCCTTCGGGGGTCTCAAACTGCTGGTCGGGGCTGGGGGGCCCCTCTCCCTTGCCACTGAAGACGCGGACATTTAGTGAGTATAGGCTGGAGGGGTGCAGGCCTGGCAACATGCCTTGGCTGTGATTTCCAATGAAGGTCAGAATCTGCTGCTCTACATGGTGGGGGTTGTGCTTGTGGAGGCTGCGCTCCTTCCAGTAGTACACCTGATGCATCAACAAAGATATTTACACATCAGTCCACTTATTGAAATATAAACACTGCTGGCGGTTTTTCTTTAAGAACATCAACTTTGGATAAAAAAACAGACAACCCAAGTGAAAAGGGTAGTTCATGGCACAAAGTCGTTTTGGTAGATGCTGTGGTTATATCCAATAGATGAAATGAGAGTAACAAACTTAAACATAACCTTAGGAGTTTGTGTAAATATTTCTGGTAAACCATACATACCTTGTAACCCTTTATATGTCCCCTGACTGATTTAGGGGAGACTGGTTCCCAGTGGACCTCAGCCAGGGTGCTGTTCACCACTAACACCTGGACGCTGTCTGGAGCGGCCACCGGCACTGCCGAACACACATATTAAAAGAAAATAAATGTATTTGGAAAAAAACTCTACGCAAAGCATATAGTAAATGTTTCCTCAGCAGTGTTTCCTTAACACAAAAAAATGGCTGAACGCCAAAATATCATTGTGACTCACAGTCCTCTCCGGACTGGCCGTGGATGACCGTGGGTTCAGGTCCTTCACCATACTCATTCAGAGCCCGCACCTTGACTTCATAGATTATGAAAGTGGGTGTCCCTGACACTACAAATTTAGAGACGTTGGCCACAGTGGCAGAACTCCACTCCTTGTCCATGTCCTTCTGTCTCCACATCACCTTGTACTTCAGCCCCGGACCGTTGGACTGGAGGGCCGTCAGTGGCTGAGGGAAGACGAGAGCAGAGCCGGACAGGGTTTTAATAGAATGAACCATCACTATTGAGTTTATAATAATAACAATAATTTGTAGAGTAATTTTTGTGCAGAACACAGTGAGTCAACAGGTGATAAGAAATGTTGGTGATATTTCATACTTTCCATTGGATGACCAGGTTGTCATGTTCAGTCCCATAGCCTTCTACTCCTGTGGGGTTCTCATCGGGACCTGTTGGAAAAGATGCAGTAGTGTTAATAAGTAGGAAAGATAGCTAATTTTACCACTTCCTACTCGAGCTTCGCCAGACTAATGGCACCAGATCCATAAGCTATCTAATATGTATTAGAAGGCAAAAGCACATTAGTAATGTACATTAGTAATGCTATATAGTGCTGATACTGCTCCCAAACTAAATTCCTACAGTTTATCCATTAAAAACTAAAATATACAAGTCTAGGCTAAAACGACTGAAGATGTTTTCCATACATGCTGGTGCGGTCCTGTACTCCCTGGAGGGGTGGCTGGGCTTGCTGAGGCCCATGGCATTGTGTGCCAACACTCTGAAGGTGTAGTGTATGTAGGGGGAGAGCTTGAGATGGGCTGTGGTCTTGGTACCAGGTACCTCCGTCAGATTGTGCCAGTGGCTTGGGTGGTGGAGGGAATCCTTATACTGGATAATGAACTCTTGGGGGTGGGGGGAGACAATTGCAAAGTGATGAGTAATTGTATTAACTGATTGTTTAAAGGCATCCTGTTATGAAGCTAGACTTTCCTTTAGGTGTTCTATTACATCTGTTATATAGACACAGGACTCTGGTAAAAGCACCTTTGTTTTATATAAATAACTATTTTTACAGTATTCATATTATAATTGTACCATGCTCTCAGTGAATGTATTTTATCACTCTGGAGGGACTTGATAGCTTGATGCATTGGTTGTACAGATGAGAAGATATATTTTATTAAAGTAAATCCCACAGTGCAAAAATCATTAAGTGCTTCAAGGAGTGTTTGGTAGAAATGATACAAGTGTATGATATGATGAGAATACCTATGCACATAATCTGGCTTGAATGGGATTGTACAATAGACTTAGAAGTGAATGTTTTCGATAAGTTGCTTACACACAAACACTGAAACAGACAGACAAACAAACACACAGACCCAGACCCCCCCCCCCCACACACACACACACACTTTGGATAGGGCTGTTGTGTTCATCTCCGGGGGTCCAGGTGACCTGAACACTCCTCTCTCTCTGGTCTGTGAGCTCCAGGTCAGTGGGAGGTTCCGGTTTGTCTGTCAAAGAACATAACAGATTATGGGTTCAGCACAGTGAGACACAGTGGAGTGACTTTACATGTTGCAGTCAAACACTGTCTACAAAGACATGCCATGCAACATGGAATGAGTGCAAGCATTGATAAAGAGGTTCTGAGCATCTCAAACAAAGTCAATGTTGTGTTCATTTTGGCTTGCTGTTGATATTTCATGTTTATTATTGGGATCATATCTGTACAGATCACACACTATTTTACAAATAACACCTATTTTAACACCTACTCAAAATAACTCGTCCATATTTATGAGTGTTTGTCCGCAATTTTGTTGAACGTGCACTTACTCTGCATAAAGTTTAATAAGATTTTCATATCACAGATTTAATGTATACTTACGTATTGGGACTAGTAATGCATTATAAAACAGCATGCATGCTGGGAATAAATGGTTTTATGGGCGATTATGGCACTTCGAAGGGACTCTGCTGTGCAACGAGAAGAAGCCACCTCTAATCTAGCATTTAAAGCAAAGGATAATTACTTCTCAAAAAGAAGTTTGATGACCAATTCCTGTACATGCAATATGACACGAGGGGAAAAATGTATATAATATAAAATAATATAAAAAGATTTGAGAATAACTGCCTGTTTTTTTATTATAGCTGTTGGTGATTACACCACAGAAACAACAAACACCACGCAGCAGCTTCAGGCCAAAACATGCTTGACCATGCGCAAAACAAGTCACAACAACACACGCAAATTCAGGACAATGTAACTGTTTATGTGGGGTGGCTGTGTGTTACTGGTTTACCGTAGACAACAGCTGGATTTGGAGTGGCTTCTGACAGGTGGAGGGGTGGGGGAGTGAGGTAGTAGGTTTTGTGGTTATTCAGGATTCATAAGACTCACACTGAAAAAGGTGCTGAGAGTAAATATTCACCCTGTTGACTTTATCTCACAAGCCCTAACTCTTTCAACATAACCTAACACCATTAAGCCATAATCCAGAGCTGAAAATATGTTGGGTAAAAGCATGTCACTAAAGCAGACTAATTTATAAGGGTTTAGTGTGTCAATGCACATACACACCAACCTTTGAGGCCCTGTAATACCGTTTGTCCCTTAAGCAGTTTCCCGGAAACCTCAAAAATATGAATACAATAGGTTCAACTTGAAGCTTCCTGACTGACAAGAAATAAGGTTCTATATTAAACGGTTGGAAAATATTTTTTGGAGCAAGAAATAATTTTTTTACATTTTGGAGCAAGATATTTGAACGAAAATACAAATTTGAAATGCGTTTTTTTACAGAAAAGATAAAGAAGCAAATGTTGACCTACCAACGACAGTGAGCTCAGCACTGGCTGAGTCTTGGTCCAGGGTAGTGTTCATGATGCACGTGTACACGCCTTCATCACTCTCTGTCAGATCTGTGATGGTCAGGCTGTCAGAGTCCACTGCAAACCTAGGAATACACACAAAATACACAGCCACCACTTGCAGAAAATACACACAATCAAGTCCTTTAAACAGAGTTGGTCATAGATCTTTATTTAGGGGAACTATGTATATTAGCCATTCTTAACGTGTAGTGGCTTTTATTTTCAAAAGGCCATATCAGCTGTGAAGTGCAATTACAAAGAAATGTGTTGGATCGCAAACTCTAACATCAGTACATCCACTTACAGAAAAGAAAACAATGAGTTATTTTACAAATACCTCTCGTCATCAGGAAGCTCTCCGTTATCCTTGAGCCAGGTCATAGTGGGGTCGAGGGAGGGGTCATGCTTTACCTTACATTCAAACACCACTGCCCGACCCCTCTGGACCACACGGTACTCCGGCTGCTTCATGATCCGAGTGGGCTCTGGGTTTAGACACCACAGGTAAACATTTATGACATTAGCATCAGTTTGGAAGTGTAGACAAAATAATAACAAATAAAAGAATAAAACCAAAATAACAATAATAATAATAGATAATAATCATAATCACTATTATTATTTTTTATAAAAACAATAGTAACTAGCAATGCATTTCCCTGCGCAAATGCGATGTGATGCATCGCAGTTATTCGACTGACCGCCTTAGCAGGCAGAACCTTCCCCTGCAGCACAAGTAGACTGCGGTTCAAACCCTGTTTGTTGACAAGGGGGCTTATTGCCGCTAGATCGGTAGTGCCTCTTCATCATAATATAATGGTGGACACATGACGATGAAGTACTACCGTTTGATTTGATTTTCAACAAGGTCAG
>JAVQIZ010085938.1:0-11799 GCA_036023535.2 Galaxias brevipinnis
GATTTTCCTCAATGCACTGATTGACGTTAGATCAGCAAAACTGACATGGGCAATGTTAGTCCCTGGCAATGGTCTTACACCACTTAGCTACAAAGCTCTACTTAGCGAAGGCAAGTAAACAAATTCTTTCAACTCTATAGTCAGGATTTCACTGTGCAGAGTGTAAATATTGTTGGTGGAGCCACTTGAATTTCCCTTTATTTAAGTCTGTTTCAAATCTTCTTTTCCCCCCCCCCCTCTCTCTCTCTTTCTCTCTCTCTCTCTCTTCACCCTTATGTTGTACTATCTACTCCTCCCTATCTTTTTCTCCATCTCTCAGATACAGCTCATCCTCCTGCAGTGGGTCGCGTGGTTCCTGCGCATGAAGCGGCCGGGCGAGAGTGACGACCCCGAGCGTCCTCCCTGCGCACCCCACCTCCGGCGCTGCTCCTCGGGCTCCCAGAGCGGCAGCCTCCCCAACCCCCCGGATCCCATGCTCCATCCCCTACACCCCCAGAACCTGGCCCCTCTCCAGGCCGGCCCGCTACACGCCGGCCACCCCCACCTCCATGCGCAGTCCAGCGCCAATAACAATGGCAACCTGCTCTACATCGGCTTCCAGAACCTGGACGACCCGCCGCTACTCCCCGAGCCCATCCAGAGGAACAACGTCTCGGCGGGGCCTCCCCGGGTGATAGGCAGCCCCCCTCCACACCTTCCTCCGCAGTTCTGCAGCCCGCCCCCTCCCCCTGCCTCCAACCTGGACAGCGCGGGCTGCCCCAGCACCGTGTCCAGCGGCGGGGGCTTTGGGGGCGGCGGGGCCGGAGGGGGCTGCTCCGCTGGCTGCACCGGGGACCCCCAGCTCCAGGCTATCCTGGACGAGGTGCGCTACATGGCCGACCGGTTCCGGGAGCAGGACGAGCTGGAGAGCATGGCGGACCAGTGGAAGTTTGCAGCGGCGGTCATCGACCGGCTGTGTCTGGTGGCCTTCAGCGTGTTCAACATCATCTGCACCATCTCCATCCTCATGTCCGCGCCCAACTTTGTGGAGGCCGTCTCCAAGGACTTTATCTGAAAAGGCAAGGGCAGAGGAGAGTGGTAGAGCGGGGCGTCGGAGAAGGTGGAAAAGCAAGAAATGTGGGAACCAATAGGACAATTTTCCACGACTCCAGACACTCGAAATAAATCACTGGAGGTTGGGAGTATAGAAAAAAATGAATGGCAATTTCCTCTGCGCTGCATACAATTCACTGATAATGGCTAAATGTCAATTAAAGGCCCTAAAGCTAAAGATAAGAACATAACCTCGATAGAATAAATTCAGAGGAACATAGGCGAGGTGGTCAGGGGCATTTATCACTTTCCATAGAAGGGATTATGAATGGAAGTAAACAGGAAGGCTTTCTCAAAGACTTCTGAGGAAGGTGAGAGAAGGTCAATAATGATAAAGGGACGATTCAACTCGAGATGGGAGTAGATTGGAGGCCTTACAGCTAGACTGATAAAAAAAAAAGAGATTAAAGAGAGAGAGAAAGTGAAAGAGACAGACAGACAGAGCTAAATAAATAAGGAAGACGAGGAAAGCCACGTTATTTACCGGTACAGAGAGGAAGGGACCCTTTCACTTTCATGTCTCATAAAAGGGGATGAACCACAACCTTAAGTGAGTCAGGGGGGAGGGGAGAGAAAAGGAGGAGAGAGAGAAAAAAAGACTTTTACAAGGATAGACCACAAAAGGGCAAGTGCAAAGAAAACAGATTCTCCCTGGGGACTTTGAGTAGTCTGGGGATAAAACAAGAAAAAAAAAGATACTTTGAAAACACAAAGCAAAGGCGTAGGAACCCCGAGACCTTAACAAAATGACGCACCGGAGGCGAGCAGTGAATAGAACCTCCCTGTTATGTTCCATAACAAAATGACCAAAACAGATAGATCTTGAAATACCGTTCGAACTACTTCATCTGTCCAGACTGACTCACCACTTACTCTCCAGGGCCTTATCACTGAGTTTACTGACAATGTTCTCCAGTAACCAGGCATCAGAGTCTTTCCACCAGTGCAGTGCTTATCCTGATTGGACCAACTGCATTAGCCACTAATCAACAGTGTAATGGCTAATGATTGGCTTACAGCAGAGGGCTGAACCAGTAATGAGCTTTTGAACGGTCAGCTAATCGAATAGGGCGGTTTCTAATGGAGTCGGTGGTCTTGTTGGGAGTCATAACTGACTGAATGTAGGTCAGCAACTCTAGCAAAGATGGAAGAGAGAGAGCACGAGAGAGAGAGAGAGAGTGAGAGAGAGTGAGAGAGAGTAAATGGGAGAACCCTCCAAGTCCGGAAATTACCATAGAAATCAGTTCAGCATCATGGTTTTTATATCATACATAATCAATTCGATGCTGTCTTTCGCCCATAAGCTGTGTGATTAATGTGTCACTTGAGACTGCATTTTCGGATGAGGGCTTTTGAGTAAATCAATTAAATCTCAAGTGTATATGCACAGCTCTCTCTCTGTCTTCATTTCAAATAAAGTCTTTTTTTTTCAACATCCTTGTCTATTTTTTCTTCTTTGCCATTGACCCAGCAATGGGGGTCTTCTGATGTAGCAACGAAAAAGAAGAAAGAAATAAGAGTGAGTGAAAAGGAGAAAGAGAACGACGGAGAGAGAGCATGCCTGAGAAAGTGCTGATGTGCAGAGTGAGCCGGACAGGCCCTTAATTGATCACCCGTAAAGGGGGGAGAAGAGGCAAGGGATGGAGGGAGGAGGAGTGGGGGTTAATGGAGGAAAGAGGGGGCATGCTCAGTAATTCAAGGGATTTATGAGGGACAGCGGTGGGGAGATGAACGCGCAGATAGTCATAACTCACAGGCCAGCATCATACAATAGACCAATAACTCAGCATACACCACAACGTAAAATATGCACAAATTAAAGCATCCCTTTCGGCATGTCCAATGAGCTAAAATGATACGCCAGACAGAAGTAATGTCATCACTCCGATTCATTCATAGACGGTAGAGATCTAATCTGTGTGTGTGTGTGCGTGTGTAAGGGTGCTATTTATGCAAGTGACCAAGTATAACATCTATTTACATGTGTGTGTTGATTAGTGTGTGGGCTTCAACGTGTCAGTCAGTCGGTGCGTTAACCAGTAGAATGGCAGGGCGATAGTTGGGAGTGAAAGCACCCTGGTCCTGTGCTTCTCATACAGCCTTTACCTGTCCGTCCCTCTGTCCGTCTGTCTGTCTGTTTAACTGATTGACTGACTGACTCTTTCTTCCTCAGACCTTTGGGCTATGTGCAGCGTTAGCACTCCCCATGCACTCAGATTTACTGTGTTCACTCAGATGAAAAAAACAAGAGTAGATGAGGGGAGAATGAGAGTGTGTGTGTGTGTGTGTGTCCTGCGGGGCTGGCTGTGGATGCATAGAATCCGTCAGTTGTTGCTCTCTCTCTCGGCTAATGAGTCCGCTTGGACAGCTCTCTAACTCCCCGGCTTGAGATATTTATCCACACGGCCGATTGAAGTTTAGTCGCCTGGAAAACCTTCTGGCCTCAAACGGTTGGAGAGGGTGTAACTGGCCAGCCCTTTTTTTTCCATCCAAGGGCAGCATCGCTACAAGCCTGCAGATAGACCGATGGATATATTGCATAGAAACCTGCCGCCAGGACAGAAATCTCATAAACACACTTGTGTGGTACATATAAAGTCTAGATAATTGTTGGCATCAAACACACATACACACACATCTATATATTCATATATACATGGTAAAACAAACAGCCAACATTACTGTACATTTATTTGACACACATAAACACATCAGACGCATATGGGTGTCTGGCATGTCAGCATTTGCAGGAAAACAAACACACACACATTACAGCCTCCTTAAACCTCAGTCTCTTTCAGAAGCATCCCGGCGCTCTACTGTATATGTGAGGCTGGACGATCAATGGCTTTTAATTACCAGGGGCCAGTAGAAGCCGGTCGATAAAGCTGAAGTGAAGCAGAGAGAGAAAGGAAGAGAGCGAAACAAAGATAGAGAGAGAGATATCATGAGAGAGAGAGAGACAGACAGATCAAAAAAATTGAAAGCGTTTGTGATGGAAGAGGTAGAAAGAGAGGGGGGAGAATGAAAGTAGGAGCACAGGAACGGGGTGAGGGAAAAAATATAGAGTTGGAGAGCAACCTGTTCCAGACGATTGATGGCCACACCTCTGCAGGCGCACCTGGGGATGCATCGTTAGGCTTGATTAAGCCTGACAAGTCCTTTTCATTCAGGTGTAGTGACCCCGGCTACTCTTGCAAAGACCTCCACGGTCACCAGGTTAAGTGTACATGGGGCACACAGCCTCACAAGTTGTAAGTAAGGGAGGAAAGGGGGGCAGGGACAAGGGGAGGACAGTCGGTGGTGGCTGCTGGTGAAATTTATTTTATACCTTTTAGATACTTACATTCACCTTCTAAGATGTGTTCACATTTTTCACATTAAATCGATCTTTAGAAATAAATACTATGTTAAGGTAATTTTCCTTGGTTCACCTTTTTAAGTCACTGCCTTTAATAAAAGGAAATCAGAACAGGTTTTATTTAAATGCTTACACAAAATGATTCCAACGTTCACAGCATTCCACCTGCTATAATAGACAATTAGAACAGGTTATTGTTTAATACTACTTTTGGTTTGGCTTTGGAAAGGATGATTAGGCACTTTCGGCTTGAGCTGTGAACCTTCATTGGCACCTTTAGGCCACCCGTGAAAAATTGGAAGAGATCAAACATTACTGATTAAGGACACTAAATGACCCACTGCCAACGTGCTAAGACCATGTAGACCTGGAATTGAACTGTAATGATTCTAAAGACTTCTCTAACAGAAAAACAAAGTGATTGAGCAGTTAATACCTTCTGCTACGATTCAAATCTGTAATACACGAGAAAGCTCACAAAATTCTTCCTTATTTATAGAGCACAGGTACAGTGTACTTTATGCTTTAAACTAAAATCTAAAAACACAGTCTTTAGAATTCCAGCATGGTTCCATCCAAAGGTCATAAGAGCCTGGAGGACTGTGCCAGTGGGCTGGACTGGACCTTCAATGTGGTAGTGTTCCCATTCACAGGATCTTTCGGAATTCTTATAAGAAGGCTTTTGTTTGGCGGAGTTCATTTGTGTAGGTCACCCATTAACCATATAGCTATTGCATAGGCACTTGTGTGTAATAGCTGTTCATTTAATCTTTTCTGGCAAACTTAAAATATATCACATTTAAAAGGTACAGCTTCAAATAAAAAGCTGGATGAAACTCATTATTATGCATAGTGTCCAATGTAGGTTTCTAAGGTTAACGTACCCTCGGAGAAAGGACAGTTACAGATTACCCTGGCAAGGTAATTAATACTTTACCGTAGCAATATCTTGACGGTAGTCACGTCCCAGTGGATGAGATAGATCCATGCATGGGAATCATCACCATCAGAATCATCTATCAAAATGGCAGCTTCAAAGGTGCCGTTCCAATTTTTGGTTGGGGTAATTGCCAACTAGGGAGTCTGATCGTATGGGAACATGTCCTCAATCCATAATGATCTATGCCCATAAACAAGAGTCATAAACATTTTTCGGCTACAGAACATTTCTAAACAGTTTAAAAAAGTGCCTTAACAATGACTCGACGGTTTGAACCACAAAAGGAATAAATTAACACAAAACAAGTGATAATAATTTTACAACAGCAAGAGAAAAATCACCAATAAACAGGTATAGCTAGGTCAATTGAAAGCTTGTTTGCATGGGGGTTAATGAGAGATTCAAGTCTATCAGCCACCAATATACAACATTAAAGGAGACATGGTCCTAAGTCTGTGGCCCTTAGTAGTCTAAAGTAATATAATGCAACTGGGGACAGATAAATGTTGTATGGTTGTGCAAAGCTAGCCCCACTAAGTATATCTGAGACACATCACCCAGAATAAGCAGACATATTGAGAAGATGAGACTATAATGCCTAGAATTGAGCTTTGAGGGGCATATATTACTGGTTTCATTGATACCGGCTAAGAGTATTTCCAGTAACTCTCCCAAAAAGTCTTAGAAGTACAAGTATTATAGTATGATCAATAGTATCCAAAAAACATACACACTTGGAAAACTAGAACGCAGCACTCACGAGCAACACCCGCTAGAGGAAAGGGGTTTGTGACTGACTGGAGAGGTTTCTGTGCTATGAAGTATAAAAACAGTTTGACATTTTCTAAGAAACTAACACATTTATTTTGTACCTAGCGTTATCCTTAAGGCAAGTATAGGTTTGAAAAGAAAATTGAAAAGGCACAGATGCAGAAGTTTTTCTTCAATATATCATTTTATTTAAAATAATGTTACAATTTATTACTCTACGACACTTTCAAACCATTTTTGTCTGTTTTACAATTGGTTAGTAAACCTTCATATAATTTTTAAGTTATAAAACTTTCTGTTGCCATGTTTCAGTATCAGTTGTTAAATCATGTCTTTAGTTTAATAAATGCAACACCGTTCTCCATATTATTCCATACGTAGTTTGACTGGACAAACAAGCTTCCTTTCCCTAAATGCTCTTTACCCCATATAAAATTAACAAACAGTGGCTCTAGCACACTAAACTATAATACCCCATATTGTTTATAACTTTACTGAAATAAATTAAAGTATTCAGTCAGGGAAACAAGAGTGCATTTTTAACCAAAGGATATATTCTTTAAGCAATAATTTACAAGTTAAGCTGAAGCTGACCAGGACAAACACGGCCTAGGTTTTTACAGATTGCTGCCCTACAATGAAAAAAATATCTAAAAGCCCAGCTCGTCTGAAACATAAAGGTACCTATATTTAATTATAGATTATCTTAACACTCATAACAACAGCACTCTCCCTGTTAGTCACATCTCATCGTCACTTGGCTACGAATGGGAAAGTGTTTGTGGCCAATGTCCTTGAGGCTGGTGCTGTGTTTGAGTGTGAAACGGTGGTTGTGCACACAAACACAGCGATACTCTGACTCGCGGAGTTGTTGTTGACCGAAATCCACTCTGTCTTGCTACTCTGGTAAGAGAGCAAGACTGGCCTTATAATGCCACACAGTAAGGTGGGCAGGGTTGCGTGGTCAAAATACATTCTCAATAGATAAACAATACAGTTTGTTAATGAAGCTTCTACCCCTACAGGGACTCAATCACAGTGCTGCTGAGTAGTTTCAAAGCACTGAACAATGGCATCTGTTAGAACAACCCCCCCCCCTGCCATGTCCTTGTTGTCTGTTACTATGACAATAGACCACGAACAAATAAGACGCACCATGTTTCAACAGCCGCGCGTGTGTGTGTGTGTGTGTGTGTGTGTGTGTGTTGCTGTGTAAACGTGTGCACATAGGTACAGAGAGCTCACAGATGACACCATCAACAGTATGGAGACAGACAGTACAGTTGGTGGAAATGCTTGCAAAATGACTGAAACCAGCTGTGTCGGACCACATCAAAACATGAAAGAACACTAGTGTAAATACTTTCTCTGGAGCTGGGGGCCGAGGGAAGGAGGTGACCAGGAGCGTGGCCAAGACTGAGCGTGCCCATTACAACACTGTCATAACAACAGTGTCATGGCAACAACCTCACGACTTTAACAAAGAGAGCCCAAACACCTGTAGTTAAAGACAACACGGTTATGTCCAATTATGAATTATGAGCGTGTACACACACGCACACGCACACGATTCCACTGCCATCCATCTCTAAACTGCCTATTACTCTGGCTGTCAAAGTGAATGGAAGCCTCTTCAACCAACACACCCGCTGTAGTCTTTTCTCTCAACATTTGGCAGCGATTGCTCAAGTTTTTTCTCTCCTGAGGACAAACAAGCAATGCAGAACAATGCAAATGACTACCGAAGGCTTTCCCACCTGTCATCCATTATGATATTAGTATTAATAGCATTATTTTAAAACGAGTTTGCTTCTGTCACAGGGAGAGAAACTGACACTGATAGGGAGGGGAGGGAGGGATATGTGTGTGTGTGTGTGTGTGTGTGTGAGAGAGAGAGACACATCATGTGGGAGCTAAGCTAACACTGTATGCTGCTGTATGACTAGAAGGAGAGGATGTCTCCCATCCATCTCTAATGGCAACCATACATCTTTGTCTTCCTCACCTGCTCTTACACATTAATCTCTTTTGCCATGCCTAGGGACATCGTAACACTAAATCATTAACAGCATGGAATATAAACACAGACAGAGTAACACTGTAACCTCTGGTTTTCTACAGGGCAACTTAAGGGGGCAGATGGCTTACCTGCACTGCTGCCTGCTGATGGCTGTGGTAATGTTTCCACAAGTCAATGCCCTCTGTGGTTTACCTTATAACACACACACGTGTGCACAGGGGCACGCACACACACACACTGGGCTATCTGTACACCTGACACAGTTAATAGATAAACTGCAGCGTAGCGCTCGGCAGGAGAGTTACAGAGCCCAGGGGAGCAATTTCCAAGATCCGTCCTGGAAGACATCCCTTCCTCCCCCCTTCTCCGCTCAATACTGACATGGTTTACCTGCTGCTGCTCTCTGCTGGGGAGCCGCTGGAAACTGCATCTCAATACATTCGACCCCAGCACAGTCTCCAGCCCCTCCCCAGTACTCCATCTGCCCGTCACTCCTGACTGAGAGAGAGGCGCTAAGATCGCCGTCCAAAGCGCTAACGTCTGGCTCCGCATCGACACTTTGTTCACGAGGTCAAAAGCCACCAGGACTTGATGGCCGAGCAATGGCAACATAAAGGCTGCCTCCATTTCCCTCTACACTTTCCTGCTGAATCACCACAATATAAATTCAAAAAAGACAGAGGGTGGGGGTGGGGATGGTAGTAAATGTTCGAGCCCTGGACCTCGATTAGACGAGGGGTTAGAAAAGGTGAACGAAGGACAGTGGACAGATTGGAGACGGACTGCACAGAACTCGTTTGAAGATGAAAATGAAGACCATAATATATGACATGTCTTGAACACAGCCATAATACGGAAACAAAATAGACCCCTCTACGCAACATTTTTCCTGTCTGTAACGTGCGCCATCTACAATATTGTTGTGTGTGTTAATTTGACAAGGATAAATATAGCTTATCGTTGTTGAAACCTGCAAGTGGAATACATATCCCTTCTGAGAAATGTCCAGCATCAGTAAATGCAAATCTGCCTCGCGCTGTCAATATTCCTGGCTGTGAAAGACGCCTCACCTTAACCCCTTCAACACCCCTCTTTTCCTTAGATAATAGTTTAGCAGACTCCAGGCACAAAGAATCCCCAACCAATCATTGCATGAAATTGGCTGCATCAATAGTGGGGGTGGGCATTTCATTGGCTGGAAGTCAAGGAACTCCAGCTCCATCTGGACCAATCGCGTGCTATGTAGTTATGCCTCCTCGTCCAAAAAGGTAAGAAAGGAGCACTCTGCTAGTGTCCGTCCCAAGCTAGGGGGCTGATGCATGGAGGAAATCTATATGCTGTTCTAAAAACAAACAATAACAAGATGAATGTTTTTTTCTATCTCCTTCATTGCACTTTTAATCTGTGTTATCCTGGGTTTGTGTGAGTGATTTCTCAAATTGGTCTTTCCTGTTGTTCTGGAGGCATGGATTGCCCAGAGGGAGGATCCGCTATGTAGATGAGCCTCTTTCGGTGGTGGCTATGATGGCATGAGTGGACCCAATTGGTTTCGGATACTTTCTCGGGTTTTGTTTGTCTAGGAAGTGGCTATCTCTCCCCCTAGGTGGCGCCATCCCTTCGGCGTCTCTAAAGCGGGGAGATATTCTGAAACAGAGAAGATGGCAGAAACTAAACATAGCAGAAATACAGGCTTCTGATAATTAGTCACATTACGACAGAAACTAATGCTGTCCTTGGTTCATAAGTAAAGAAGGCTTCATAGTACACCTGGCGACCAATCTATAGCGGGTCCCAAAAACAAACATTTCTGTGCACATCTGGCAAAAGCTAGATTTAGAGGAATTGCCAAGGGAGTTTAAATTGCCATAATAACGGCTGCACATAAGCAAGAACTAAAAGTACCCACAAAGGTAAATGATTGAGTCACTTTATGAGCAAATAACCCATAAAAAAAACTATCAAGGACTTTCACTTCTTTCTTTTTTGGTTACCACTGTTAACAAATGTAAAAAAGAACACCACTGCACTGTCAACTACAAGTGACTTCAGCTCTTCGTCCTTTAACCAAAACACGCTTACTTTAAAATGCATAATTATGTAATTTCTCTAATTTGTGCAAAAACAAATCGTCTTCTGCCTTTCCCCATGATCTCTATGCTGATCATATGCGTGTACCAGGCAGATGACTTTAGCGTGCTGCTCTTGAGTTTCCTCTTGCTCACATGCTGTTGCCAGTGCTCTCATCAACGGTCTCCCCCGAGGGAAATACCTTTAAGTTCCTCTGTCAGCCTGTGTGACTGAAAGTGATGGCCTTGATTACTCTAACACGCCTGGGTTCTCCTTTGGAGATAAATTCTCGGTTCTGTTGGTCTGTAATATGTGCGGTGTTTGACAGCGGGAAGAGCTCATTAATTCAATGTAGATGTATGCTGAACGCTGCTGAACGCTGCAGTCCGCCCTCACTGTCCCATACACTTTGGGAAGGAGTAAACGTGTGGTAATGTTTGCTCTTCCCCTAGAACTGTCGACAGCAGCGCGTTGGCACCGTAAGCAGAGTGCTAGCTGAAGCTGTGTGTCGTGACGTCTGCTGCTTTTGACACTAAAACAACGGGACATTCGGGGCCTACCGTTGCTACTGCAATTCTTGTTGTCTTTGTCGGAGGCCTCGTCTTCAACCTGACACAGAACAAAAACAAGAGGGGGAACAGAAAAATGAGAATCAACATCAGGCCAAAGTCTAACGGTATGAAAGCCTCACACAAAAGAAAAAACACACTGTGAGCTAAGTTTAGGGCTCCAAATCCTGGCACCATGGCTAGCGTCTAAGAATGGAAGAGGAAAGGTGGAGTCCTCTACCTGTTTCCTCCACTTGAGCTCGCAGAACACCCTCTCAAAGCACTCGTGCATGTAGTTGAACTGGGAGGGAGAAACATACAACACACACACACACACAGGACTTCAACAACTCACACTTTATGGACACATTACACACACAAAAAAGACGATTTTTTTTCTTTTATATTTTCCGTTGAATTTGACAATTGTGATTGCGATGCATGTTCAGCCTCACGTATGGGGTGAAGATCTTAACCCAGCGGGGTTTCTTCTCCCCCCGGGCGTACTCAAAGCAGAAGGCCATGCCCTCCTCGTCCGTGTCCCACCGCTGCATCTCGGCCCACTCAAACGCTATCACCTGGTTCTAAAGTAGACACACACACACACACACACACGCACGCACGCACGCACACACGCAAACAAGTTAGGAGTCGTGTGTCCACACAACCAAGGCTTGATCTCACACGCACGCACGCACGCACACACACACACAGCAGCCCCCTCCCGACAAACACACACACACCTCCAGGGTGCCGTCCTCAGTGCAGGCATGCAGCTTGAAGTGGTGGATGCTGATGGCGGTGATGACGTGGCCCTTCCTCCGAGAGTCACAGGAGCAGTGGGGGAACAGCACCTCATTGTAGCCCTCACACGAGCGCAGTAGGCTGAGGTACTGGTGGTTACACACACACACACACACACACACACACACACACACACACACACACACACACACACACACACACACACACACACACACACACACACACACACACACAC
>JAVQIZ010085957.1:0-10361 GCA_036023535.2 Galaxias brevipinnis
TGGGTACCGTGTTCGTAGTCTGTGGCATCTGCAGTTTAGAGTAAATGGTCGATGAGGGAGTGGCGCGCTGAGATACCCTGGGCTGTGAGCTAAGTTGTACTGACTCATACTGCAAAAAATGGTAATACAACTTGGTACTAAGCATGTTGTAAAAAGTAAAACTGTAGCCAATGGTTTCTTTCAGTTTAACATTGTTAAGTTGTAGCTATTTCTCTTGTGTAATTAGCAACATTCATTCCCAAACAAAAACAGTCCTTTCTGTGTAAAACTTATTACTTAGCGTTTGCATCAAATTACAAGTGCAAACAAAACATATTTAGTGCCCAATGTGTCTTCGTGGTGGTGAACTTAAAGTGACTGACCTGCACTTCAGGAGTCTGAGGTTGATCCTCGGGATCAGGTGGTGAATCCGTCATCGGCGGTCTTAGCCTCCTGCAAAATGCTGCAAAGACAAACACTAAAGCAGTTCCTATGTTAGGGTATATTCTTTTCAACATGTCAAAGAACCTGGTGAATCTTAAGTGCCTTGACCTTATAGTGCTTGTAGTGGCCTTTACTTTATATGATCAACTTAAAAGACAAAACATTTCCTTCATTAATAGTGCAACACTGTGTATAGATCCATTATGTTATGAAAATACTATAAAATATTAATCAACAAATGTAATGCGGTAGTACAATGTCTTAGTTAGGACAACACAACATTCTGTTTCAAATGTGTGTGCTTAATAGAAGCAAGGACATGCATTTGTTAAAAAGTACAAAAAAGGAATGCTGAAATTGATGTTTTTGTTTATAGAGTTGACCTACAATTAAATAGTTTATTATACGTTTTTTTTAGATGATCTACAGTTGAGTCGCTTGCGATTCATTAAGACTGACATAGTGCCAAATTTGCAACAAATCAATGATGTGTAAAAAATGCACCTTTTCTATCATACAGCCATCCCTAGCAATATGAAGTACAAAAATAATCTCTAGCATACACATATGGAAAGCAGTCGAATGACTCAGATACAACTAGTCTGGAAAAAGTTCCCAAACTAATTAAAAGTATATAGCCTAGGATGAAGGGTCAAAGTACAAGGATGATAAATTACCTAAAGTTAGTTTGGGTTGAATGTTACTAATAAAACTAGAGGAGTAGGGGCAGTCTTTGGAGAAAGACCGATACAAAGAAAAAGTATAATACTAAAAATGCAAATTTAAAGTAGCGTGCTTTGCAGCAATACATTGAGAAACTTACCTAATATAATTGACAAAAGAACGTTAAAGGCAAATGATGCTATCAGAGGCCAATCTGACCAACAACCCCCCTGAGGCGGTTTGCTATCTGCAAAGAGGAAAATCACATTTTCAGTATCCTCTTAAGACTTTCCTATTTTAGCATCTCAAATTTGTAAAACAAATATTATTGTTAATCTCAAAGTAAAAATTATTTTTTTACACACACATCTCACTTACCAAACTATAAAGTTATACATTTAGGCAAGTACGTTTAGGCTTACTTTCACACCAGCGAAAACAGAACAAGTCACACAAAACGACTACTTCAACACACCTATATAATGAAAGTGTTCTTATCAAATATGAGCATGAAGCCATCACTAATGTTCGATGGTGTAGTTATATTCTATGCTGTTGTAAAAGGGGTTCTTACCTGTGGTTAGATGGAGCCTAAAGACATCACCTATGTTGAGTGGTGCGTTTTTACTATCCTCAGTCTTCTTTACGCAGAAGTACATTCCACAATCCATCTTGGTTATATTCGTTATAACCAATTTATTAGCCTCTTCGGCTGAATATTTGTCCGTAAAGTTTCCGTTGTAGTAATTTACAGAAGCGCTATTTTTACTGAATATACGTATGATAACCACTGGAAGCTGTCCATCGCGCTGTATGTACCAGTATACAGTATTCACCTCTAGAGAGCAGTTCAAGGTTGCATTATCTCCTAATTTCACTTGCAAGTCTGTCAGAGCGTCCGTGTTAACAGTTAGTATGAAAGCTCCAACAAGCTGCAAAATAAATGAAATTATCATGATTTTCTTAAGCAGTAAATATTTGGTCAGACTTCACAGTAATCTGCTAACAGCCAAAAAGCCGACACACTCAGCGCTGCAGATGTCTGAAGTGCATTTTCCTGTTTTAGATGTCTGACATGATATTGCGTAATGACAAAATCAAGGAAGGAAGTTTGCTAGTCACACTTTATTATGATACAAATAAGGCTATAGGCTACATATTTGGAAAACAGGTAACTCCGAGAAAACAAAGACCATAACGATATGTTTTGTTTCAAACGGTTTCAAATTACAGAAAAAAATCTGAATGTTTTAATTTACTGAAAGAGGCGCACTCATGTGTCTATATACTAACCTAATGTTAAATACCAAATTATAGCATAGTGCGATGTTTTTGCGTTTGTGTGAAGTGTATAAGCTACTGTTACAAATAAACAACCCATACGCTACACGCTACTTTTATTTGGCATCAAATGTTTTGGCTAACTGTGCCTCGTTTGTGTTCCTCGTAAATTGCTGATCTGTCCATTACTGGGCATGTGAACAGGCAATTCTGAGGCCATCAGGTGGCGCTATTGCTCCCTAAATTAAATATGATAAAACAAAACGATAATTGGCTCTAAAATTACCTGTTGATTCATTAAAGCCTAGTTAACTTGCTCAGAAAATAACATCTTAATAAATAAGGCATTGAATGAAAATCCATCCATTAGCTATACCGCTTATCCTATGCAGGGTCGCGGGGGGGGGGGGGCTGGAGCCTATCCCAGCCGACACAGGGCGAGAGGCGGGGTGCATTATATATATCTATATATAATATTATAATAATATTTAATATGTGTATGTCTGTTTGTAACATGGCAGCTTTCATTGCTTTATTTGAACAGTTAATTTGCTATGTTTTTGGTGGGTGAGCTAGTTGAAGAGCTTTCTGCTATTAGCTTGTTTTATCACAGGCATTCTGCATACCTGCAGATTAATGAATCAATCAATATGTAAAATGTTGAATGTTCATTGGCAAATTATTCTTACAAAACCCGGGAATGGTAACTGTGAATGTATATCATATCTGTTTTAATACAGTATAATCTGCTGTGAGAAAACCAATTAGAAATATATTGTATTTGTAAACAATACAGCTACGTTACTATAGCTTGTGCTATTAGTTCAGTCATTAGTCCTGACTCGCCAGGTGAGGTGACAGCGCAGGACTCCGTAAAGAACATCCATAGTCCTATGCCTGCATCGACACGTCTCCCTCTTGTGCCCCTTATTCGTCCTGGAATTTCCCGTTGTATTAATGAACGTCCTATAGATATGCCTATGACATTTGTGGTAGGAGACTCTTATCTTGGATTGGAATGTCATTCTGTGTAATAGCCTATGTGATGGTCGACTTCAGATTTCTTTTAGGGGATTTACTAACTTGGAAGCAGCAATGAAAACCTTTGGTTCTTTGCAGAACTTATTTATTGCAAAAACCTACTTTTTACTTTTGTCAAAGGCCCCCTGGGATGATGACTGTGACTGACTGATTCCTTAATGTCCACTATAGTTTTAAATCATGGTGTGATGGCTTATGCACACATTAGAGTAATATAGCTGTAATATATTCGTTCGAATTTTTATCTTTGGTCACGGGGCCTGCCACATTGGCCTTAAAGAGCAAACAAAATAGATATATTACACAATATAGATCTGTTTACTCTTTCGCTGTTAGGTAAATGGAGTCATCTACCCTTTTTGATTTTCTTCGTCAAAGGAAGATTGAGGAGGCCATCATCACAAAAATTGCTGAGGACAATGTAAGTTTGGTTTAAGTGAATAAATAAACACTCATGAGGACATACAAATACCTAACAGCCCTTCAGATTATCTTTTATAACTGTCCATGTCCTGGTAATGTTTTTTAACTATATTAACTGTTTCCCTATTCCCTTTAAGCTTCTTATAGTGTGATACAAATCTATTGGCTATGATCTAGCTGCACATATTAATTATGTACTTTTCCATTTTTAAGTTTTTTTGTGGCTTCAATAAACACGCCATAGTTTTTCTGTTAGACTCACAATTGCATATTATTTAATTGGTTCCAGGCACATGCTACACATGTTAAGATATTAGCAGAAAATTTTATGTTTCAATAGGTGCTACAGTGGTTGCTTAATTTAAACTAGAATTGAGTTGTGAAAAGCAGTTGACATGATCATGACTTAAACATATACTAAAGATGTTCTTGAATAGAGCCATAGACTAACAACTGTATCTGTTTAAATAGAATCACATGGATAGCTGTATATTCTTACCTAATGAAAACATTTTTAATAACTTCAGAGATAGAAAATAAACAGTCTCACTAGCCAATATTTATATGATTTTAAGTAATACATCTAGCCTTTATTTATATTTACTGTTACGTGTTTATCTTTTTCAACATTGTACCAAATATAGTTTTGGCTACTGTAATATTTCAATCCTTTTCTATCCTATACTATCCATTTAAATGTTTCCTTGTTGCAGATTGACACCACTGTGATTCCACTTGTGTCAGATCCTGATCTTGCCAAGTACCTACCTCGTTATCATCGAATGAGGACAAGATGGACAGAAAACATCACTTATTAGAGAAACTAAGATCGAGACTCTGCCACCCTTCCACAAGGAAAAGACAAAGTGAAGAACTTTCAGAGAAACACATGGGGAACACTAACGCCAAGAAGAAAACCAGGAGAATGGGATTAGGCTGGATGAACGACAGTTAGGAAAACAATGTCCTTGAGCAGGTTCGATCTGCAAATGGAGGAGGAACGAGGCATATTTCGGTAGAGAGACATACAAAAGTAGGGGATGTCAAAACTATGGCAGAGAACTTGTTTTTCCCAGAAGGGAAATTAAATGATTTGGAGCGCAAAAGTCTTCGCTCTGACATGCGGGACAGCCGTCAAATTCCGGTTGAAGAAGAGTCCACCATTGAAGAGTTATATGAAAAAACTAAGGTGAAACTAGTGAGACTATACCTTTGCACCAGGGACCTGGAGAAGGTACCCAGCTCCCATAACTTAACAGATGACATAGTCATCTTACCACCAGAACATGGACCTGATGAAGATGAACAAATTCTTCCAAATGACATTCAACAGACGAGTGAAGAGTTTGTACCAAGTGTCCTGATGGTTTTAGATGAGACATACTTTTCAGACACAAATGTTGTGCAAGAACCGCAAGACCAAACGAACCAAACATGATATGTTTTGTGTGAGGACAACAAATGTAGTGAGGAGGAAGGTAATGTGCTTCACATTATTCAGAATGCTGGTTCAGACTCAGAGAATGGCTTAAAATGTCAGTGAAAACCAGATTGAGGACAGCTTTGATGAGGTTCTGATAGGGGCAGCATTTCCTTGGAGTGAATCTAGCATTCTTGATGATACGATTCAAGTGGAGGATCTGAATCCAGCTGTGTTTGTTGAAGTAAGAAGAGGGTTTTTTAACGTAAGTTAACATCAAAACCAACTGTCAATAAGTGAGGCGTGGCTATACGCAGCATTTTCAAAGTGTACGCATTTCTACAATACCAAAGAATGGTACAGTAAATTACTGTATTGTTTACAAATCATATTCATGCTGACAAAGGTTTTGATTTGATAAATAGTTGATTTTATTTACATTTTGTTTAAAATACCGTATCTGTCGGCCTTGAATAGGAGTTCAATATTGATATTATATAGTGTCAAATAATGTTTTCAACAAAATTATGTTACAGGTGTAAATTTTGTAAATTATTTTTGAAAAAAAGACACTAAAGAACTGCAGTGTGAGAACGATGTAACTTTTTCAATCATTTGCTTAAATGTATGCTGTAAAAACGATTTAGGTTTATATAGACAGACATCCCCAAAGCTTCAAGTTAATTGTTCATAGTTGAATGTTGAACCATATTAAAGCATTTTCAAATTTATCTTTGAGGCTCTGTTCTTGATACAGTTATACACAAACAATTATTAGGATGTTTTTACAGTAATACAGTAGTCTTAACGAAAGTAATTCACAGCAGATGCAGTGGCGTTAGAAAGCACAATAATATCCTGTATTTCTAACATTACTTATTTACTATAGCCTTTTTTTCTTCTTCAAATAACAGATCACTGTGTAAACTGGTTATTGACACACTAGTGAGAAAGGTAGGCAACATTTTTTTTAAATCTAGCCATCATTCAATTGTATGTTGATAGCATTCCTTAGTGTTAAATATAGATCAATAGCTTCCAGAGGGCTTTTACTGGGGAACAGTAAGCCCAGTTCTTCCATAAATATCATTGAAAGATCAAATATGTCTTCATGCAAGGAATGCAACTGCGAAACACAGATTGTTCTTTAGACATATCAGCTCCACATGATCAAGTGGCATGGCACAATCCTCAGTGTCCCCTAACTCTGGGGTGGAGTATACATCACATTTGGTATTCCACACGGCACATTTGGGTTGGACGAGGGTCGGATTCGGTGTGCATTCCAGACATCCTTAATGTAATTTAGCTCTTGCTAAAAACAAACAAAGAGAAAAATGAAACAACAAATTAAATAAACACATTCATCACTGAATTAGTCATAGTCATGAATCATTTTAGTTTTCCTGATGTGATGCTTTGCGGTAGTCTATGTGTGACCTTAACACCCAAGCATCATACCTGAATTATTCCCATTACGCATAGCTGCAGTATGGCCTTGTCCAGTTAACTTCCATCAAACCCTCCTTCGTCCTGTAGCTCCCCAAGAAGCTGGATCCAGTATTCCATACCCTGTTTCCGGAGGAATCCCAACCAACTCTCAATGCGTAGGTTTGCTGTACTCACTCCAGCGATGTAGCTTCGCTCTCCCGACAAATCGTCTCCATGGTTGGTGCGTTAATGTCTCTGCAACTCTCGCACAAGGCAGTTTTCTGTGCCACGGTCAGCGCGCACAAGTTTTTGACAGTTACCTAATGTTTCTAGAGCTTCTACAAAATAGCCCCCAATAACCCTCGGGTCACTGCTTGTTTTGTAGGCATTCAGCCAAATTATTTTCCGAGAGAACCCATCGATACACCCATTAATACAAACACCAAAAGGTTTTAACTTGTCATATGAATCGATGTGCCAGATGTAATTGGGTCCCTTTGAGAAGTACTGAAGTGTCTCCTGTGAAGTCTTCGTTGTTGTCTGTATGCTGACCCCTCCGGATCCAGCTCGGCTAATATGACTCGAACTTCATTTTTTGCGATGATGCAATTTTCTCGGCACTTCGTAAACATCCTTCTGGACCCAAGCAACTTCCCCGGACCCTGTAATTGTGCCTGGACGAAGTCAATGACACGGCCTAAATCTGCATAGTCTTACCGTCGGCTGAATCTGTTGTCCTTCAGTATGCGCAGCAAATGATTCCTGCTTATGACAATCATGTGTCTATGTGCAAGAGCAGCAAGAATTTCATTATAGAACATTCCAAGGTGAAAATAAAACTATTAACTGATTTATCTCCATTGTATGGTGGCTGTGGACATCTAAGTCCTTATAGAAACGTATACGAATGTACTGTAAATTCATTTGTGCGCACAAGATAATAACGTCTGCGCACAAGATAAAAAAATATTCCTTTTGGGACTTTCGGAGCCCCGTACAAATCATATACCCTTTCGGCAAAACCTTCAACAAGTTTAGGTGGTTAGACAATTTTAGCAAAACTCTTATGACTCTCTAAAACAATTTACGCTGTGATTCACTAGTGTGGGAAAATGGTAAACACTAGCGTCAAAAATTAACATAACTTCAACACAGGTGTCATCGTATAAACACGACTCAAAATACTTCGCACTTGTTTTAAATTATGTGATCAAACCAATTGTATAAGACAACATTTTCACAATTGCTAAAACACATTTCTTGAAACCTTCACACATTTTCTCAAAATATAAAACACAAATCCAAATGTTCAGAAACAGTAATTTCTGATGAAATTCGGGCAACTAAAGACGTGATGCTGAGGCAGAATTACAGTAATTTCTAATTGACTTTGATTTTGCAGTTGCAAAATTGTTTGGAGTGTACTACTGTAATGTGCTATTCATTTACTGTTTACCATGTGATATATATGAATCTATACGATCGTGCCAAACGCCTGTTGCACATGGATGGGTACAGTTGACAGTCATGAGTGTGGAATGGTACAGCGGTAACCAATCTAATTACAGAGTGCTACAAAGAGTCTCCATTTGCAAGAACCAATATACAAACAGATTAATACACAACATCAACGCAATCAAAAACATAATGACTTTTGTGCCAGAGTCTTCCCAAGTCTTGATTTGACTCTACCCTTAAGTTTTTAATATCTGAGTGCTGAGTTTGAAAAGTGAAAACATTATCAAGCCAACATCCACGTACTTGTAAACACACTTTCTCCAGATTAGTTCCAGTGGAAGAATGGCGTTTCAAATTGAAATGACTTCATTTACCCATATTAAAAACTATCAATTTGGTAATTCATGAAGACAGGGAATTAGCTTCATTTAGTCACTCAAGGAATTTCATTTGAATTTAAAAGTAGGTTGTGAATGGCATAAAACTGACAATGGTTCTGAATACTGGATATAAAAATAGAATCGTTAGCGTAGGAATTAGCCTTCAAAAGGGGAGGGAGAGACATCTTTAGATTCCAGCACAATCTTCTCTTGGCCCTTGTCTCTTTCCTGTACAACACAGGTGTGATAAAACTGGGCATTTGTCAATCAAGAATCGTCCATTCTTTTTTAAAACGCACACATCAACAAATTCCCAGTGTTATCTTACTCTGAGCACAACTCGATTCCGTGTCGGGAAATCGCCCCGGCGTTCCGCTAAGGTGAAGTCTCGACTCGTCCCGGCCAAACGTCTCCCGCGGTGGTCCACTGGAAGACCACGCAGCGCTTTAGGTTGTGAGTTCTCCTGACTGCTCGCCTGTCACTCTCGAAACGTAGCATCAACAATAACACCCCCCCTCCCCCCCCAAAAAACGCACCTCTTATGTAAATCCTCCCTGCGTTTCTATTATGTGCTTTGCCATGATTAATCTTCATCTTTAATCTGCGTGTGTGCGTGCGTGTTTGTGTGTGTGTGTGTGTGTGTGTTGCTTGTCTATGCTCCACTTACAAGATATTACGCCAGGACAAGATGAAAACCTAAAGTGGAGCAGAAAGGCATAAACTCGTCAATTATGATTCTAGTGGCAGACCAATTTCATCTCATTTGTTAAGAAAGGGGGGCAGCCTGGAATCTTCATCACTCAGGCAATGAACATGTTTATTTAGAATATGTGAATGTTCAGACTGTGACTACCTCTGCATGAGATACAGCCTTGTTCACTGCGTGGAGATGGCATACATATCACACTACAGAACATCATGAGACGTGGTACGGGGTCTTTATCAGTGGTCAATGACCAGTCAATAGCTTAACTAAATTCACCTACCATCAATCATTCAGACGACTCAAACATATTCTGTGTGGTTGGCTACTGTTTCTTTTGAAATGATTTTGCATACAGTATGTTATGCACTCTTTGATTTGATAAATAGGTGTAATTTAACTGTTCCAAAACCAAATCAGGTGGCAGTTTGAGGAAACCAATTTAGGTGAACCAGATATAATTTTGGAATTTAGCACTCCGAACACATTGAGTTCTGCGTTAATCTAAAGTGTGTGTGCGTGTGTGTGTGTGTGTGTGTGTGTGTGTGTGTGCGTGTGTAAGAGAGAGAGAAAGGTTAGGGGAGAAAATATCCATATTGAATAAGAATTAGATAACTAATTGCCTAAATTTGCTTAATTGATTTGACATTTACTTCAAGGCGAGTTTGCGGAGCAGAATGATGATTATTTGAGGACTGTATTGGAGTAAATGTTTGGAATAGACAGAGTCTGTCCATCTTAAAATCCAACCTTCCCTCAAACGCACGATTATGCAGCCGCTGGCAGTGGCTGACGTGAATAGTCCTTCTTATCTCCATTCGTTTGACGATAGGCCAGCCAGTGAGGGGCGCTTGAAAACCTGTTTTTTATCCCTCCTCCATTTGGAGTCTCGTGACATTCAACAAAATGGGTATTAAGGCGTTGTTTCAACCTTTGGGATTGGCTTTGTTCTTCCGTCATTTTGCAGGAGACAGCTTAGCGGAGGCAGGAGCCAGGCAGGGTCCCACGTGTTAAATGACACACGGACCGTCCCCAACAGTGCTCTCTCTCTCTCTCTCTCTCTCTCTCTCTAGGACGGCGGGGTCGATGACCCCCCCCCCCAACGACATCACTGCCCAACAACCAGCCAGTGCATCGA
>JAVQIZ010085964.1:2500-13259 GCA_036023535.2 Galaxias brevipinnis
AGCCCCACAGGCCAACCTATCGGGTCTGTGTGAGAAGTTAAAAGAGGGTGCACAGCAGGGAGCAGCTACGATATGCAATAGACAGCAAACTGCCTGGAGGAGATAGCACAGCTGTTCCACTATTCTTTATATTGGATAATATTTTATAGATGAGCTTTTACTGTTTCTTAGATTTTTATTTTATTTCTGCATGTAGGAATGAATGTCCCGGTATCCTGCAAACCTGGGTTCTATTGTCCCAGAGGAGCAGCCAATCAGAACCCCTGTCCGGCCGGGACTTACGGAAACCACTCAGGATTGGCTGAGGTGTGGCAGTGCACGTCATGTGACCCTGGGATGTACTGTAAAGGAACAGGTATGACGTCACTAAAACATTCCGATCGTTGAGGTTACTGGAGGCACGGTGAAATCAAATAATTATCACTTTACCTCATCTTGATTCGAGATCTGTTAATCTGCATGATTCAATCCTCACATTCCTAATTAAAGTGTTCAATGGAGTGGAATGCAACACGTAGTGATCAGGTCCTCTGCACTGTTTACCCCAAAATCTATTGAACAATACACATTAATGAGACAACATTAAGAGCAAAAAAATTAAGCAAATGAAACGCATAATTACATAGAGAATTCATAACCAGGAACATTGAAAGCAAAACATGAATTAAAAACATTGACATCGGTAGGAAACTGTTTCTATTTCTTTCATTTTAGATTTAAAACCATTTAAAGAGATTCATTCCTTTAGTATCCAATCATTTTGCAACTTATTCCAAGCAGATGATGCAGAATACACAAATACCCTTTCCCACTCCAAACATTAATAATTTGAACTCTGTTGTGGTTTTCTATCATTAGGCCGTACGGTTCCAAGCGGTGTTTGCGCGGCAGGGTTTTTATGTTTCGGAGGGGCATCTCAACCCTCACCTTCCGACAATATCACTGGAGTTGCTTGTCCCCCTGGGTCCTACTGCCCCCCGGGTATCCTTGTACCAACATCCTGCCCTAAAGGCACTTTCAGGTAAACACTTCTTTCCTATTTTATTAAATTCTCTATATTACTTTTCACACCAGTCTATCTAAATACTTTATAGTCTCCTTTTTATCTCTGAATAATTCAACTTCACACTCTGCTTATAAATTTAACAGAGAGGTACACAGTTGTATATTCCAGGCTGTTTTTCCACCCCTTAATCTTAATAAGCAGACTCTGAAGCGCTCTCAAGGAACATGGTTTCTCAACCAAATGATTTCCTCTTTTACGGTTGTGGTTACTAATGAATACATTAGTTTGACTCCCAAGTTGAAGACCCTCTGGAAAGAATAAGTCCTGCTGTCTCTGTGTAATGCCTTATAAATGTTGCACAATCCTTCATGTTTTTTTCTTCTACAAAAAACTGTCAGGGAGTTTCGCAATGTAGCAAAATGCAATTTCCATTTATCTTTAAAGTTAGCACCAACATGCACTAGTGTAGCGCATACATCAAAACCTTGAATTCTTAGTTTATGCATAGGTTATGCATTTTAATGCCGGTCCATTTTTCTACCTGCCTCTTTTGTTAAACTCTGATTCTGTCAGTGAGCAGCGTGGGCTTGGAGAGGTGGCCCAGTGTAAGAGATGCAGACCAGGGTTCTACTGTGCAGAACCGGGCCTAGCAACCGTCTCCGGACCCTGTCTGCCGGGTGAGACTTCAGTGAGACTTATACTACTGATGGAGTTACTACAAAAGGAGTTTGGTCTATTTATGATTATAATTATTATAATCGTCTGTGACCCCCTGAGCCTCCAGACTGTAAGGGTTAGACTGATTCTACTGATGCTTAAATGCACTAAAGGAGTTTGGTCAATTCACGATTATAATTATTATAGTCATCTACTGTGCTGAACCAGGCCTGGCAACCCGCTGAGCCTCCAGACTGTAAGGGTTAGACTGACACTTACAAGTTGCATAGCCCATGTAGGGCATCTATATATTAACCATGACTCTTAGAAATATTAGTTTAAAAAGTAGTCAGTGTTAAATCTTTTTTTGTATGACTGCCTTATTTGACTGAATTTCCATCTCAGCAGTGATGGCACTTGATCAATCAAGGTTTAACTTTATTGATCTTTGGTTTCTGCTTCTAACACTACACTGTGTGTATTAGGATTTGTCTTGTGTTTTTCTTGAAATCCCATAGCTTCTCAAACCTACAAAATATTCTTTATTTATTAATTTTTTGATTGATGGATTGCATAACGCAACCTGATCTAGTTCAAACATTGAGACCTTGATGCATATTATATATGTAGGTTTGATACTGCATGGCGTGCTCCTTTTGGACTTTGATCCATATTATATCTGTAGGTTTCTGCTCCTTGGATGGCTTCATTTGGACTTGGATCTGATGCACTTCAAACATTTGGACTTTGATCCATATTCTATCTATAGGTTTCTACTGCTTGGAGGGCTCCCAGTCTCCTGCTTCAGCACCAGGGCCAACTGGCGGTGTGTGCCCGCCTGGCCACTACTGTGAGTCGGGCACTAGTGTCCCATCGCCCTGCCCTGCTGGAACTCATCAGAACAACACTGGAGGACGGAGCAGAAGTGACTGCAAGCCTTGTCCTCCAGGTACAGATAAGATAGCTCGGAAGATGATAATAATAAATATAGTAACCAAAAATACATACATTTTTACATAGACCTCAGCTTGGAATTGTGTCCTTTGTACAAAGTGAAACATGAGAACACTGAAAGCCAATCAGCGTGAAATATTGGATATAAGTATATAGTTTGAAAGATAACAATAATAATACAAAAAATATATATTAAAAAATATGTTTTTTTTACATAGACATCCGAATTGTATCCGTGGTACAAAGTTAACCACGATGCCTCTGAAAGTGAATCAGTGTGACTTCTTGGCTATAAGACAGAGTGACATTGGAAGGTTGTGAGTGCGGAGGAGGAAATCAAACACAATCTACTGTGGTGAGGCCGTTTTCTCAGTGCTTC
Organism: Galaxias brevipinnis; assembly: GCA_036023535.2. Lineage (NCBI taxonomy): Eukaryota > Metazoa > Chordata > Actinopteri > Galaxiiformes > Galaxiidae > Galaxias > Galaxias brevipinnis. Next base: position 5,497 of record JAVQIZ010085964.1, read on the forward strand.
AGGCTATCGCCACCCTGACCCAAAGCACTTCCATGACTCACACGCTTCCTGTTAGAGGCAGAGTGGGACAGCTCACAGTACAGAATAAAGTAGGACTCAACTTGCTGTGAGACACAGTCTGGACGTGTGTATATGTTAGTATGCGTCTCTGCTGCTGTCTCCAAAATAAAAAAAATGTAATTGTAATGTTTAAAGCATTGCTTAATACTTAATAATAAAATAGTATAGATGTGTGTGCGTGTGTGTGTGTGTGTGCGTGCGTGCGTGAGTGCGTGTGTGCTTTTGCAAGTTTGTGTGCTTTTGCAAGTTTGTGCACATTTCCATAATGTTTACTTGTGCACATTTTTGTTCTGTTTATGTGTTCATACAGTTTTTTTTATTTAACCTTTAAATAATGTAATGTTTAATTGAATCATGTTGAAATCCTGTTGCATCCCAGGCTGGTACCAGGACTCAGAGGGCCAGCCGTGGTGCAGTGCCTGTCCCCCTGGGTATCATTGCCATTCCCCCAGCACCTCCACCCCTACCAGGGGGAACTCCAATGGGACCTCCATCCCTCAGCCGTGCCCAGCTGGGTACACCTGTTCTGGGGGAGAGCCTGCAAGCCGACCCACCCCCTGTCCCAGAGGAACGTTCAGTGCCATCCAGGGACTTACCACATTAGGTGAATGATACTTCTACGTGTTTTCACTTGCAGAGGCTGCAACATACATGGCATTATGTTCTCAGTGATTTAATGAAATATTCAACATTTGACTTTCAAACAACATATTTGACAACATATTTGACTTTCACTGTTAGAACAATATGAATAAGAATATAATCCTAAATATTTTATGCCAGCGAGAGACATTTCAGTATGTATATAAATATTTTTTATTTTACTGCCAAAGTTACATGGAAATTCAGATATTTCGGGCTCCCAAGTGATTTTTCAACAAGTGTGTAAAGGTAATAAATAAGTGATTTACTCAGTAATCTCAATCCAGATCTTGTGTGTGTTGTTCCAGACGAGTGTCTGTTGTGTCCAGAGGGCTGGTTCTGTGGTTCTGAAGGGCTAACAGAACCGTCTGGACCCTGTGCTGATGGCTTTCTGTGTTGGGCTGGCGCTGTGCTACCAAACCCCACAGACAACAGGACCGGGTCGCCCTGTCCTCCGGGAACATTCTGTCGGCTTGGGATCACAGCAGGTGACTAAGAATAATACAAATTCTTATATTTTTTTCAAATCCAGTCCTTTTAGTGAACGTCAATGTATTTCATGTGTTTAATTTGTGCTTAGCGTCTTTTTTAGCGTCATCCATATACCATATATAAATTGTTGGAAATTACCGCAGTGTGTACAGTATCAGTCAAAAGTTTGGACACACTTTCCCACTGAAGTGAATGTGAAAGTGTGTACAAACCTTTTACTGGTACTGTATATTCTCCATTCAAAAATAATTTCATGATTTACACGTGTTTTAACATGTTCTACTGTTTCTCATGGAAAGGTAATGAACGTGTTTTGATATGTTCTACTGTTTCTCATGGAAAGGTAATGAACGTGTTTTAACATGTTCAACTGTTTCTCATGGAAAGGTAATGAACGTGTTTTAACATGTTCTACTGTTTCTCATGGAAATGTAATGAACATGTTTTAATATGTTCTACTGTTTCTCATGGAAAGGTACTGAACATGTTTTAACATGTTCTACTGTTTCTCATGGAAAGGTAATGAACGTGTTTTAATATGTTCTACTGTTTCTCATGGAAAGGTACTAAATGTAACGTGTTTTAGTACGTTGGTCTGTCTCTCGAAGGTGAATGTTTGGAAGGGTTCCACTGTGACTGGGGTTCCACCAGAGCGGACCAGGTTCTCTGTCCGGCCGGTTCCTACTGTCCCAGGGGAACCCCGCTTCCTTTGCTGTGTCCGGCAGGAACACACAGTCCATCGCTAGGCAACACGCACAGAGATAACTGTACCGTCTGTCCAGCAGGATACTATTGCCAAGGTCAGGGAACGTCAATAGTGTCCTTAAACTTTGCCAATGTGATATGACAAGGGAATATTCCTTATTCAAAACATAAGTTATAAGTTATTTTACATAATTTGTGTATTTTGATTCCAGTCATTTAAATTCCTCAAGTGGGAATAAAAACTGCAATGAAGCACAGAAATATGTATTTAAAATCAAACTGACAATTACGAATTCTTTATCAACTACACACTACCATAATTTAACAGTGAACCCTACTGTATGTTTGGACCTCCAGGTGAAGGGGTGGTGCAGCCCGTGCCCTGTCCCAGGGGTTACTACTGTCCCTGGGGTCAGTCTGTGGGAGTGGAGTACCCCTGTCCTCCAGGGACTCTCAGAGAGCAGCTCGGAGCCTCCAGCCTCAGTAACTGTCTGCCCTGCCCGGCTGGTGAGGTCCAAAACAACATAACGTCCTACTGACCAAACCAAACACCTAGCTTACTTTGTGCTTCATTCATTTCTTAAGCTCTTCTGTTGAGTGTACTAATGTGGAGAAACAGAGCCTATTGATGCAAAGATGTAACATTTACTCAACTCGGCATTCTTGTCTTTCCTGCCCTGTTGTTGAAGAACATAGCCTAGAGAAGCACAACGCCTTACTGATCAAAACCTAGCTTTCTCAATGCGGCGTTCTGTCTGCCAAGTCCTGCTACACAACAAAACAGCTTCCTGAAAAACAACACCTAGCTTTCTCAAAATATATACAGCATTTTGTCTTCCTCGCTGGCATATACAAGAGCCTGAAGAAACACAACGTGTTCCTGAAAAACCAAGTATCATTCATATGACCACTGTCTGTCTTTGCTGTCCTGCTGGTAAGGACAGAAAAGCCTGGAGAAACACAGGAGTCTTTCTGAAAAAATAACACCTAAGTTTCAAAACACTGCATTCAGTCTTTCCAGCTGGGGATTGCAAGAGCCTGGAGTAACAATTTGTCTTACTGAAAAAACAAACATCACCTAGATTACTCAATGTAACATTCTAATTGCTTTGTCCTACAGTTGATAAACGGAAATACAAAATCGAACTACTGAAATGAATCTTTCTAAACAGCACTACAGTTTGTCAGCCCAGAAGCTGTATCACTTGTTATTCACTTGTAATTTTATAAAAAGCAATATGTACATTTTGTTTAGATATTAATCAAACTGATTAATAATTCAAATTCTTTATTAGGAATTACCCCATGAGATGCATCGTAAGAACAATAATACTGTTTGTTTTAAGCTAGGAATATAGTTTATTTAATTTGTAAGCTACTCAATAGGGTTGTGCTGCTCAAGTCCTGGTAAATGTTTGGGACTGTAGATGTACCTGTCAATTCACGCAACAACTGTGTTTTAAATGTGCAATTTACACATTGTTAACTTTATGTTTATGTGTTGATGTTTATGTGTCGTTGTTTATGTATTGATATTCATGTGTTGTTGTTTATGTGTTGATGTTCATGTGTTGTTGTTTATGTGTTGTTGTTTATGTATTGTTTATGTGTTGTTGTTTATGTAAGGTTTATGTAGTGTTGTTTTCCACTCTCTTCCGGTGCTCACTACTTTTGAACCAGTTTGCCTCAGCAAACTCTTATGGTTTATAATGTCTTATCTGATTATTAGTAGTATTTCATAGTGTGTGTCCTCCATGCAGGGTTGTTCTGCTCCTTGCCTGGTCAGTGGGAGCCTACAGGACCGTGTGAAGCAGGATATCATTGTCCCCCGGGGACTCTCAGCTACAATGCCACTGGACACCAGGTACCTCTATACTATGTTACTATACTATACTGTACTGTACTGTACTATACTATACTATACTATACTGTACTGTACTGTACTGTACTATACTGAACTGTACTGTACTGTACTGTACTGTACTGTACGGTGTTGTGCTGTGCTGTGCTATGCTGTGCTGTGCTGTGCTGTGCTGTGCTGTGCTGTACTAAACTATACTATACCTTTATATTAACTAGAATACGTTCACCTCTACTGGACAGCAGAGACACACAGTAACAGTGGGGTCACCTTATATTACTACTATATATTACTTTATATGTACTTCTATATTAACCTGTATACGTTCACATCTACTGGACAGCAGAGACACAGCAGATGTGAGTGTATAGGAGTAGCAGGGTACGCTCACACTCACACTCTCCTTAATATCATACGATGGGGTCACCTTATATTTAAAACCACTATACACCCACCTCCACCTTAATATAATACAATGGGGGTCACTTTGTATTTAAAACCATTATACTCTCACCTTCTCCGTAATATAATACACTCACCTCTACTCCAGACCAGGGACACACAGTAGCCGAGTACTCTCATCTCATCCTTAATTTAATGGGGTCACCTTCTGTTAAAAACCACTATACGCTGACCTCTATTGGGGTGCCAGGGACAGTCCACGGCAGCATCTCATCCAGGCAGAGCCACATTTATTAGCATAACACATTTCCTACACATGGACAATTCTACGGCCTTTACATAAGTCCAGCAGGTGCATAAAAAAAGCAAGGAATAAAATAAGAAAAATAAAAAAAAACTGTAAGAAAAATAAAATGATTAAGATGAATCTAACTGCTCATAAGGATTAGTATGATGCCGTGGGGGTAACCTTCCATTGTGTTTGTGGTGCATCACAGACAGAAGGTACAGACAGTGCACTCACTCACTCCTCCACAACTGTGAGGATCACACTACTTTCAAAACACGTTATGTGTATGTTGCAAAACAGTGGGCAGTCGATTCAGGCAGTGACAGAATGCAGACAGTGCAAACTATACATGAAGTAGCCATGGCAATACTGCCATTCATACGAATAGAAACCAATACAGAACAATCTTACATGATTTCTATTCATGCTATTGATATATTTTATATTGGTTTTGTGTGAATACTGAAGAATAGTATGCTCCTTTCTAGAGGAAATGTAGATAGCATTGTATTGTGGATTGTATTTTCACGATATAACTAAAATGTCCCCTTTTTAATCTTCCACTTGTTGTTCCAGAGTAACTCGACCAGGAGCTACCTGTGTCCCCCAGGCCACTACTGCCCTGTCGGCACTGGAGCCCCCCTCCCCTGCCCCGCTGGCAGCCTGTCCGGCTTTAGGGGGCTACGGGGGGGAACGGAGTGCCCCCCCTGCCCCCCTGGAATGTACTGTGAAAGGGGGGCACTGGCACTGCTCTCACAGACTGCCCCATGCCACGCAGGGTAAAGGAAACATCTGTTCCCCTTTCATCTGATTGCACAGGAGTAGAGGGAGGGAGGGGGGAGGAGGGAGAGAGGGATGGAGGGAGTCAGGGAAAGGAGAGAGGGAGGCAAGGGGTGAGTAAGGTGGAGAGAGGGAGTGTGTGAGTAAGGGGAAGGGAGGGAGGGTGAGAAAACCTGAGGGGGAAAAGAAGAAGAAGAGAGAGATGAGGGCCTGAAAAATAAGTGGGAGAGAGAGAGAGAGAGAGAGAAATGGTCAAAAAGGTTGAGAGAGAGAGGACGACTGGTTGAGGTAATGGAAAAAATGGGAAAACAGATATTAAAAGAAATATAGAAAGAAAAAGAGAGAGAGAGAGAGAGAGAGAGAGAGAGAGAGAGCAAGAGAGAGAGAGAGGGCAAGAGAGAGAGAGAAAGGAAGAGAGAGCAAGAGAAAGACAGAGAGAGAGAGAGAAAGACAGAGAAAGACAGACAGAGAGAGAGAAAGACAGAGAAAGACAGACAGAGAGAGAGAGAGAAAGACAGAGAGTGGCTGAGGGCGATGATGTGAAGCTTGGTTGAGAGCGGGGTAATTTAGCTCTGCTGTCCGCAGTGCTTTAATATAGCGCTGCTGTCCGCAGTGCTTTAATTTAGCGGTGCTGTCCGCTGAGCTTTAATTTAGCGGTGCTGTCCGCTGAGCTTTGAAGCGTAGTGATCTAACCCATTCACACTGCTCCCAGGGTCCATCTGCTCCATTACAGTCTGTCACTTTAACTGACACACTAGTTTCATCATTTGGAAGATAGTTTTGTTATGGAGATCATTTACGTAATTAGGCTCTGTTTTCATCTTTGGGGCTGTTTTGTGGGCAGTTTGTCTAAAGTATTAGGTTGATTACATTTGACACCCAACCAATTATTTTTAATCCGGCAGTTAGAGACGCTGTTTGCGCAGACTTGTTTTGGCAGTTTGATCAACATGGTTTATAGGATTTTGAGCCTAGATATAATTTGCACATAATTACATTTTTCTCAACGATTCAAACACATTTTCCCACAATAGGACCCTGGTCTGCTCCGTTTTCCCTCTCTCACATTCTCTCTCACAAGCTCTCTCTCTCTTGCTCTCTCTCTCTCATACAAACTCTACCACTATCTATCTCAAAATATCTTTTGTCTCACACACACATACTCTCTCTCACTCGCTCTTTCTCACACACACTCTCTATCACACTATTCCTGCTCTCTCTCACTCTTTCTCTCTCTCTCTTTCCCAGCTACGTCTGCCAGGGAGGCAGCACCAGCCCCAGGCCCAGCGACGGTCTCCACGGCTACCGTTGCCGCGCGGGGTACAGCTGTCCAGTGGGCTCGGCTATAGAGATGCCCTGCCAGGCTGGGACCTACAGTCCTGCCTCTGGGGCAAACCACTGCATGCCCTGTCCTAATGGCACTGTGTGTCCCTCTTCAGCCACCGTAGAGCCCACTATCTGCCCTGCTGGTGAGATCCGCTAGCTAGCTGCTTAAAAAGACCTTGAGCTACAGCGCTATCAATTCTTGTAAAACAGTTTGTAAAAACTCACTGCTTTAATATTCCATAAGCTATTCAATATATAGTTACACTCTATTTTGGCAATGCCTTTAGACAAGTAAACTGATAGTAAGACATTCATTGGTCTTCTTTTATATTAGCAATTAATATTACACCGGGCCTTGACAATGTGTTTCAAATGTGGCTTGTCTTGTTGTTTTTAATAGTTGTGTTGGGTTCTATTACAGTGACTTTGACTCAGTTTTTTCCTCTGTCAGGATATTTCTGTCCCACTGGTAGTTCCCTGTCCCTGCCCTGCCCCATGGGGACCCTGGGTAACCAGGAAGGAGCCTCATCAGTCTCCCTGTGCACACCATGTCCCCCTGGGTTGTACTGTGGGTCCCCAGGGGCCACAGTTCCACAAGGTACACTCACAGCCTGGCTCCACTCACACACAGTGTAACAAGAGAGCATCATGGGAAACAGAGTTTACACACAGCCCGGCTCCACTCACACACAATGTAACAAGAGAGCATCATGGGAAACAGAGTTTACACAAAGCCCGGCTCCACTCACACACAGTGTAACAAGAGTGCATCATGGGAAACAGAGTTTACACACAGCCTGGCTCCGCTCACACACAGTGTAACAAGAGAGCATCATGGGAAACAGATTTTACACACAGCCTGGCTCCACTCACACACGGTGTAACAAGAGAGCATCATGGGAAACAGAGTTTATACACAGCCTGGCTCCACTCACACTCGGTGTAACAAGAGAGCATCATGGGAAACAGAGTTTACACACGGCCTGGTAGAACCAACCACTCTACTGATGGCTCAGTCTATTTTTCAGTACTGTCTCCAGGGTCAGTTTGTTACACATTAGAACAGTTATTGTCACGTTTCCATTGGCAAGTTGGGGACAGTACAAAAATTGCTGTTCTGTCCACTGACCTGGGTCTTTCTCAAGGGTAATATACTATGTATATATATATAAATATATATATAAACAAATATATATATATATATAT
>JAVQIZ010086043.1:0-11798 GCA_036023535.2 Galaxias brevipinnis
TGTAAACTCAGGCATGGGATCAGTTGACCCCAGACTACCGCTCACAACAAAACCAGCTGCTTAGTCACATTTATATTCAATCTCTTCTGATTACTATGCTTGTTAACTAAAACTAATACTACAACGGCATATCTACTTGGTGACCTTTTACATTGATTACATCAGAGGTATGCACTTTTAGCCCTTATATACCATAAAGGTGGCTTTAGCATATCATGTACAACTTTGTTATAATACTTCAACACGATGTTATTTCTGTTATTACTGTAACGTAATAAGTACGTGATCACTCTATTAAAATCTGTATTTTTTGATTGGCTCACCTTGCTACGCCCACCAGTGTTACATATAATCCTCTGACGTTACGTATACACTAAGTTTGACCACGCCCAAGTGTGATCCTTTATGCGACTGCGTGCGGAATATTTGTGAAGAAATTAGCAATGTCTCTTAGGAAAGCTGTAAGCAGGTTTGCGACCCCAATCAATTGTATTTTAAGACCGTTAGCTACCCCCTCGAACCGAGGTTATGCCGCTATAGCCCACGCGAGATCGGTGCTGGAGACTGAACTTGATACGATTCGTGCCGGGGGGACTTGGAAAGGAGAAAGAATTATTACCTCCAAGCAGGGTCCTCACATCGACGTGGACGGTAGTTGCGGTGGTGAGTAGCTTTCCTGCTTTAAAGTGCTTTTGGAATCTCTGTATTGTTGTCGTCAGTCTCTTTAGCTGCAGTCTAAGTTGAAAAAATGTATACCATCTAAACCCCTCTACTTGTTGCACAATGGTTAACAATGCACTGCTGGAGGGTTACACCAAAAGCATTTTTACCGTTTGTGTATTGTGTACCTGTGAAAGAGCAGAGACTGCATGAAAGTGCTGATTTATGAATGGCTCATTGGCTGGAGGTCATGCCCTGTCATCTGAAAGCTGACTCTCTGCTGCAGAAGCCCAGCATTGTCAGCATTCAATAGGTCTACCACCTCCAACCAATTCCCATTCTTCTTCTCCCAGTTTGCTTTTGTCATAACCAGCCACCTTCATGTCCTCAAACCAAAACATGACAGTAAAACTATTGCAAAATGTAAGTCAATCCAGAAGTCATGCAAGGTTATTTTTAGTCAATGTTCTCTTTCTGAAAGAACTGTTAGTTGGGACTAAGTTCATTTGATGTCGTTGAAAAACCTGCTTTCTTACATAATCAAATTCCCTCCTGAGGATATTCTGATGACTCACTTTTTCCTTCTAATTTCTCTCCCCAATCTCTCTCTTCTCTCTCCTCATTCAGACATATTGAATTTCTGTGCAAACAACTACTTGGGCCTGTCCAGTCACCCTGAGGTGGTGCAGGCTGGGATCGATGCCCTGAAGCAATATGGTGCTGGGCTGAGCTCGGTCAGGTTTATCTGTGGTACACAGGTAATTGGCAATCCCAAGTAAAATCGCTTGGTTAGCCTGTTATACAAAACAATGTTCTACAAGTAAAGACTGAAGAATTCTTGTCATTGCATTGCAGATAACACAGACGCAAACACACCGTCTCACCCCTTTACAGATGCATGTAATTTGTTTTTGTTTCGTTTGATTTTACTGTCTTATTCTGTATTTCAACTTTTCATCTACAGAATCTCCACAAAGATCTGGAGCAGAAACTGGCACAGTTTCATGAAAGAGAGGACTGCATCCTGTATGCCAGCTGTTTTGATGCCAACGCCGGGCTTTTTGAGGTACATACTCTTTCAGAGGAGACATACACAAAAACTATATTTGTTCTCCACTTTGTTCAGAAATGACATGTACATCACACACATTGTCTTCAGTCTAGGTATATAACCGATGTATCTATTATTGTACTGCTGTTACTGTACTAGGTTTTGTTGGGCCCAGATGATGCTGTGTTGTCCGATGAGCTCAACCACGCGTCCATCATCGATGGGATCCGACTGTGTCGGGCCAAGAGGCTCCGTTACAAACATATGGATATGAACGACCTAGAGGTCCGGCTCAAAGAGGCCCAGGTAAAGCGACTGGAGTCAAATGACGGAATAAAGCTCTGTATCAAAATCTTTATTTTGAAAGCCAACATAATTCAGCTGCTGGATGCAGTTTTACTCAACCGATTGCCATGGCAACTTGTCTTTGTCAGTCGTCGCGACTACGCCTAGTGGTTACGGACGGTGTGTTCTCCATGGATGGTGATGTGGCCCCATTAAAGGATATCTGTGCCCTGTCGGAGCAGTATGGAGCTATGGTGTTCATTGATGAATGCCACGCCACCGGCTTCATGGGCCCACGGGGCAGGTGAGACAAGGTGGACAGAAAGATATGAACAAGAGAGGAAAACAAACATCTAATTTTGTGAATTTATGACACACTTATGCGTTTAAGTTTAAAGGCTCTACAGTTATTTGTTGTTTTCCACAGAGGCACAGACGAGCTATTGGGGGTGATGGACAAAGTTCACATTGTCAACTCTACTCTGGGGAAAGCACTGGGAGGTGCAGCTGGTAAGTAACCCTTAGTGTGACCTGTTTCTCTACTCTACATTATTTATAACATATTAGCATACCAGTGAGCTGACTGTTAAACCCTCCTAAAAGAATACATTAGAAGGACATCCACTTGACGGAAGTAGATTGTATATAAAAAATAATAATACTTAAGATATATGAATCAACAGTATAATAATATAGTCTTGTGTCCTTTCAGGTGGCTACACGGTAGGCCCCAAGCCTCTGATTGACCTGCTGAGACAGCGTTCTCGTCCCTACCTGTTTTCCAACTCGCTCCCCCCTCCAGTGGTGGGCTGTGCCACCAAAGCTGTCGAGCTGCTCCTTGCGTCAAGCGAGATCGCGCAAAGTATGGTGGACAAAACTATGAGGTGGGTGCTCCGGATAGCTAGAGACGGAGGCGTTTGCTGTTCGGTGAATGTGGAACACGCCTTCAAGCTTGCATAACTGTTGACACAGGCTATCACATGTAAATAGTAAGCATGTGATGTGTTTTTGTACAAAACACAAATGCAAAAGGTAAAAAAAAGACTCAGGAAAACTTTTAGTTTTTTTTATACATTATGTATTGATTATTCTTCATGACCTTTGAAAAAAAAGGTTTATATTGCTGGATTCGAACATTTCCAATGATTAGGATTTTAAATAGTCAGGGTCAGTCTTCGATAAGAGGAGAAGTAGTGGTTCTGGTTTCTTATCTTCAATTTGTCTGACCAACCATTTTCAGATTAGTCAAGGGCAGCTACTTCTGCTCTTTAAACTACTTTATACTATGCTATGCTAATGAATAAAAAAATGTCCACTAATCTTTGTTATCTCAGTGGAAGATTATGTCTTTCATTGCTTGTGACAGTGTTGGGTATGTAGCTGTGGCAAATAAGCCTGTATACTCTACTTATTTCACCTCCACCTTCCCTTTCTCAGGTTCAGGAACAACATGACCCAGGCAGGCTTCACTATCTCAGGTTCGGCTCATCCCATCTGCCCTGTGATGCTGGGAGATGCACGCCTGGCGTCCCTCATGGCTGAAGACATGCTTAAACTAGGTGGGTGGACACTGTGTGCGGTGAAGGAATGTTTTCCTCATGCAAATGTTACCTTAGTTGCCCTTATGGGAACCCTGCTTGGTCACTTACCTTTCGAGCAAAATGGGGACAATGACCCCGAGAAATTAAGTAATGAATACTATACATGAGCCAGCAGAGGGAGACATAGTTCCTCAATAGTCTGTTGACAAGTTCACAAAATGGGAGAATACTAGAACTGCAGAGTGTTTTTTGGCTCTTTTGGTAAGACAGAAATCCTGAGCAGATTTATATGAATACAGATATGTGTATTTAGAACACATAGTCAAAGATATAATCTGTAGATATAGTTATGTATTTGTTGAAAAATTGTACATCAAATATGCGGAACAAGGGTGTATAATGTGTAGTAGGTAAACAACTTTGTAATGTGCACATTTTTCCCTCAATAGGAGTGTACGTGATCGGGTTTTCCTTTCCAGTGGTACCAAAGGGCAAAGCAAGGATCCGGGTCCAGATCTCAGCGGCGCACACGTATCAGGACATTGATCGTTGCGTTGATGCCTTTATTCAAATAGGCAGAAAACATGGAGTTGTATCTTAGACACATGTTATGAGGGAATCTGCTGGACGATCTTTGCTGCCAATCTCGTAAATTATAAAGGGGAATAGAGCTGGTTCCAAACCATGGACTGTTACGGAACATGACTGTTACTTACAACTCAAGACTAATGGTTCATGAATTACATTCAAAAGATGATGTATTTTTTGTCACAGTAAAGGTCAATGTGATCAAAATGCGTTATGTGTTTGCTTTTCTCAGCTAAATTAATAAAAATATTTTGCAATCAAAATCGGTTGTGTTATACTGACGTCTTTACAATGATCATATTATCTTCGTTGGTGGTTCCTGACCTTTCGTTGTTTTCTTCTGAGAAGAAGCATTTCCTTTTACTCCTGTTGCATATTATTTGAGGCAGAGCAGAGCCATGTTTTGAGGCTTGTATTATTTCGCGCCACCACTCTTTCTAAGTCCCACAACTGCATGTCAGACACGCCTCCTTCTTATTCTTTAGCCAATGGTTTTAAGCTAGTGCCCACTTTCAGCCTATGAGAAGATTGGGGAGGGACTTGGAAGAAGGAACTCGCGGGAAAGTGACGCTGAGGAGTTTTACCGCGAAAGAGTAAACGTGGGCTTTTTGTTTCCAGCAGACTATCAGTCGTCTGAAAGGGCTTTGTAATTCAGTAAGCTGAACGAATAGCACTTTATTTGGTAGAGCTTTTCTGTCATCCCCTTGCAGATCTTCTCAGTTCAATATGTCTGGTTTCGACGATCCAGGAGTGTATTACAGTGACAGCTTCGGAGGTGGTGATGTACACGCCGGAGAAGAGGGCACCCTCAAGAGATCCCAGATCAAGAAGCGATTCAGAGAATTTCTCCGACAGTTCAGAGTTGGAACCGATCGAACTGGCTTCACATACAAATACAGGTTAGATCCGCATTGTGTCTGAATTTGATTGGGTATACTTCAAGTAGTTTAATAATGGCGTTGTATAACGGGTATTAAAAGTAATGAAACAATACACTGCTAGCTAGCTGGCTAACGGTATAGCGACTCGCCCTTGTTCACATCCACAATCTTGCAGGGTTGGGCATACGTTTCGCTTGTTAACGTTGTAGTACTACGTAGTTAGTCTTACCTTTTGGAGTTTGTGTTTACTTTCGATCTGCGACTTTTTGTCTGCTTGTTGACACTACTATGTAATGTGGTTTCTAGAGATGAACTTAAGAGACACTACACCCTGGGTGAGTACTGGGTGGAGGTGGAGATGGAAGATCTGGCCAGTTTCGACGAGGACCTTTCAGACTGCCTGTACAAAGTTCCCTCAGAGAATCTCCCTCTGGTAAGATTCTGTATTATTTACATCTGAACATAGGTTACATGTGACGTTTCGTGTCAGCCATTTTGTACAAGTAGTTAAATGACTTGGTAAATTGCAAATTGATGGACTACTCAAAAAAATTGTTTGTTTATGGTATTACGCGTTTTTTAATTAAATGCATTGAATCATTACATGCTATTGTAACATCAGTTATGTGCTAAACCTTGCAATACTTGATTGACAGCTGGAAGAGGCTGCCCAGGAGGTAGCTGATGAGGTCACTCGCCCCAGGCCTTCAGGAGAGGAGACTGTGCAGGACATTCAGGTGATGCTGAAGAGCGACGCACACTCGGCCTCCATACGCAACCTCAAGGTAAGCTAAGCTTGTGGAACCCTTTGATGAAACCCAGTACATGTTTCATTGTGCATTTAATCAACTATCCCAAACTATACTTTCTCTGTTTTCACTTCCAGTCAGAGCAGGTATCCAGGCTGGTAAAGGTGCCTGGCATCATCATATCCGCCACAGCAGTGAAGGCCAAGGCCACCAGGGTGTGTCTGCAGTGTCGTGGGTGTCGCTCAGTTCTCAACAACATCCCCCTGCCCCCAGGCCTGCAAGGCTACGCTCTGCCCCGCAAGTGCAACGCGTAAGTGTGACACACACACACACCCACAGACACACTCTGGGCCGTTGCCTTTGTTATAAATTGCATTGATGTTGAGTGTCTTTTTTAATATTATTTTTTTAACAGTTTTTCTAAATCCTTTTGCACCGATCTCTACCCTCACAGTGAACAGGCAGGCAGAGTGAAGTGTCCCATCGATCCCTACTTCATCATCCCAGACCGCTGCCAGTGTGTCGACTTCCAGACCCTCCGTCTGCAGGAGTCTCCGGACGCCGTGCCCCATGGAGAGATGCCACGTCACCTGCAACTCTACTGCGACAGGTAGCACGGGAGACAGAAAGAAACTAATAACAAACAAAGCAACACAGTTTATCAGACTTGTGTCAAGTTTTAAGACGTGGTTTTTGAATGCAGAAGAGTAGAGCAAAAATGCTTATAATCCAACGTTTCGCCCTCGTCCCTTTCCCGTGCCTACAGATACCTGTGTGATCGTGTAGTCCCTGGCAACAGAGTGACCATTATGGGAATCTACTCCATAAAGAAGGTGGCTGCTGCCAAGGCCAAAGGGCGTGAGAAGACTGCTGGCGTGGGCATTCGTGCCTCTTACCTCCGTGTGGTGGGCATTCACATGGACACAGATGGAGCAGGTAGATGGGCACCGAACAAGGACTATAGTGTCATCTTGATACTGCAAAGTTAATATTTATTATTGTATACATTTGATTATTTTTCTTGATAGTTAACTACAAAGAGATTCAGAATAACGTGCCGGTTATGTATAAATTAAAGTGTTCCTAACTGATTGTGTCGCTTCTACTTTGTGTCCCAGGCCGTGGAGCCACTTCCTCAGTGTCCCCCCAGGAAGAGGAGGAGCTGAGAAACCTGGCTGCTTCCCCTAATGTCTACGGCTCCCTTGCCCGCTCCCTGGCTCCCTCCATCTACGGCAGCGAGGACCTGAAGAGGGCTATAGCTTGTCTGCTGTTTGGCGGATCCAGGAAGAGGTGAGATTATTTGCATTCAATTGTGCTTATCTTCAATCTATTATGTATTCTCATTATATACATACAGTTATTATGCACTTTCACCTTTTATTGTGCAATGATCAAGACTCATTTGACTTAATTATTTGTCTTTCAGGCTGCCTGATGGATTGACCCGCAGAGGAGACATCAACCTGCTTATGCTTGGAGACCCCGGTACTGCCAAATCACAGCTGCTCAAGTTTGTAGAGAGGTGCTCACCTATTGGGGTAAGAGTCTCTTGTTTTGATTTCAGAGAATTCAAGAAGAATTATAATGGCCCTGTACTAATCTAAAATGGACAAATTCCTGTGCTAATCTCTAATCCCTAATTCAAGTCCTCTCTCATTTGACCCACATCCTCCACCCTGTCCAGGTGTATACTTCAGGGAAAGGCAGCAGTGCTGCTGGTCTGACCGCCTCAGTGATGAGGGACCCTGTCACGCGTGGTTTCATCATGGAAGGTGGCGCCATGGTGCTGGCTGATGGTGGAGTGGTGTGCATTGACGAGTTCGATAAGGTAAAGATCTCTGGAGTCGAGAGACAATCCCTGAAAGAATGTAAACGGGAGAAAAAACACGTAGGTGTGATATTAACGTTATGCATATTAATAACTGTTACGTCCTGTGTTTTCCAGATGAGAGAGGATGATAGAGTAGCTATCCACGAAGCCATGGAGCAGCAGACCATCTCTATTGCCAAGGTATAGCAACGCGCCACTAGTCTGGAAAGTTCTCTTTCCTCTGTTTTGGTAATAGCCACAGTGTATGTTAATCAGAAATGGTATTTGCGTGGCGATGTCTGACGTCATGACCTTTGACCATTCCCAGGCTGGCATCACCACCACCCTGAACTCTCGCTGCTCGGTGATGGCTGCGGCTAACTCCGTGTTCGGCCGTTGGGACGACACCAAGGGAGAGGACAACATCGACTTCATGCCCACTATCCTGTCCCGTTTCGACATGATCTTCATCATCAAGGATCACCATGACCACCAAAGAGACATGGTACATTTCTTTTTTATATATATAGTTTGACGTATCTTTTGTTTGTGTACCTAGCTACTGTGGTGTGATAGTCCATCTATTCTAAAATAAATGGAGGGTACGATCTTGCATGCCATAAAGTACGGACTAGATTTTGTCTAAACGCTTCACTCTCCATCTCTCTTAGACCCTGGCTCGCCACGTAATGAACGTCCATCTAAGTGCCCAGACCCAGACCGAGGGCGTGGAGGGAGAGATCTCCCTGGCTACGCTGAAGAAGTACATCGCCTACGCCAGAGCGTGAGTCCAACCTCCCTTTTGTGAATGAACTGATTTACTATGATGGATGGTTTCGGTGGTTTAGATGGCAGAGACTGATGTGTTTTATTTCAACTGGGCTCTGGTAGGAAATGTGGCCCACGTCTCTCCGCTGCGGCAGCCGAGAAGTTGAAGAACCGATACGTGGTGATGAGGAGCGGCGCGCGAGACCACGAGAAAGAAAGTGACAAGAGGGCTTCCATCCCCATCACTGTCAGGCATGTCACACACGCACACACACACACACACACACACACACACACACAGTGTATACTTGTAGTGTGCTCAGGTCAACTGTACAAACAGTGACTCTAAAAACCTTACCCCTTCCGGCCACTTTGCTTATTTCATATCTGGACGTGGGACTCGATTGGCTGTTGGACTTCCATTTGTGAAGACTAAAGGGTGGAGCCCTTCATCGGTTTTGCCCTGTATTTTTGGTCTTCCTCACACTCATTCCGTTTTGCCGTGTCCCCACAGGCAGCTGGAGGCTGTGGTGCGTATCTCTGAATCTCTGGCTAAGATGAAGCTGCAGCATGTGGCTGGCGAGGAGGAGGTGGACGAGGCCCTGCGGCTGTTCCAGGTGTCTACCCTGGACGCTGCCCTCTCAGGCAGCCTCTCCGGTATGTGAATGCACTGAGAAATAACATTGTCAAATTATGATAAAACAAACATAATTTGGTTGGTTGCACGGTTTTACGTTTGTGCTACAAGCAAAGCTAAAAAGCATATCATGTCTGCTTTGGAGATCAAATTAGTGGGTTGTTTTTTTTTGCTGTCTTGGTGTTTTTTAGACTTCCACTCTGGTAACTTTTTATTTTTATAAATTTTTTCTGATATTTTGTTCAGGTGTGGAGGGCTTCACGACTCAGGAGGACCAGGAGATGATCGCTCGCATTGAGAAGCAGATGAAGAGACGCTTTGCCATCGGATCCCAGGTGTCCGAGCACAGCATCGTCCAGGACTTTACCAAGCAGGTTAGTTTCTACTTTAAACTGAGGCGGTGGTTACACACTGGACCCATGAGGTACTAGGTTCATTTGGGTCCAAATCCCAACGGTAGTGCGTAAGTGTTTATTCATGTACTCGGTAGCTCGGGTTTTTATTACAAGACTAAATCCAAATGCATTTCTATCACAATGAGTATTAACCTTAAGGTTGTAACTTATATTGTGCTTATTACTCATTGTATGTCCAGCCTGATTGCCTACTCCTTTACCTCATTGTTTCTCCCTCAGAAATATCCGGAGCAGGCCATCTACAAGGTTCTCCACCTGATGATGAGGAGAGGAGAGCTGCAGCACCGAATGCAGAGGAAAGTGCTCTACAGAGTTAAATAAACAATTATTGTAGATGTAAATAGTAATTAGAGTGAATAGTCACCTAAACTTTACACCGCAACTACTTGCTTTTTGTAAGAGAAAGAACACCAGCTCTTTACCGTTGTACCTGTAATGGGCTCATCCTTAGTTTTGGTTGATACAGCTGATTGAGAATTATTTGCTGGAATAAGTTGGATTTGACTTGTCAAATTATGTCAATTGTACAATATGTTTTGTGAACTTTCGTATGACAGTATGCAAGTGATTGAATTAAAAGGTTAATGAATTGTAAGGACTTGTTGACATAAAATCTCTGGTGTTTTGTACTGCAAGAAATGTTTTTGTTTTGCAATATCTAAAAAATTAAAGAATACTTTGATGAAGACGTGTGGTAATGATGTGTCATGCATTATCTGACAATGTATGGTCGTGCTGCTGTGGCATGTCAACAGTAAAGAATTTGTACAACATACAGTAGGAAGAAAGAAATAGATGTCAGTTTGCATGTAAAAAGTAATAGTGAATTGAATCCACCCCTATGCATAATATGGCATCCACAGGTGCACCATGCAGATAATGGAGTGCTTTCATCCAGTTAAGTAAAAATAAATTTTATTTACAAAAGGATTTCAATATAATTCAACAGGGTTGTTCAGAACAGGTTCTTGCAAGTACAGTGCAACAAAAACGAGTAATGAAATTTAAAAAGGCCCAGTGCTGCTTTGACTTATTTACAGTTACATAATGCCAATGGGTGAAAATATATGGCACATAATTTTGCTATGTACATATAGAGAAGTGCATAGTTGTGAAGTTCTGTTTGAAAGTGCATTGAAGAAAGAAGTTATAAAATAGGCACAGATTAGAAGTAGCCAGCATAGGCTGGCACAACACTATAGTGCTTTACCAACTATATGGCATACATTCCCATCCCAACTGTTGCTAATGTAATACATATGCCCATTGTAAACTGCATCAAGGGCGAGAATGGCAGTATGGAGTCTGGAAAGCTTAGTGTTGGGGTCCGTGGCGGTTCTTTAGTCTCGTCTGTCAAATTCAGCATTTTTTGTAGATCCTCAAATACCTGTGGAATAAAATGGCATGATTTATTGATAGGTTTGTGTTTATTTAGATAGCACTCACAAAGCGTTCATAAGGTCAGCAACATGTGTAAAGTTCCCAGCATTTACCATTCTCACTTCCTCATCCCATCTCTTCATAGTTAGTTTTGATTCTCACTTTTAGACTTTGTGAATTTTCAATGCTACAGGAACTGAGGACTATAGTGCAGATCATCCAACCTTTCAACTATCCTGAATATCTTTTAATGTGGCACTCTTAATGTGAGCACAATATTTTATTTTTCCAAAATTTTTTTTATGTGAAACGAAGAAATAAAGTTGATTTCAGCTGGTGGCTTTTCCCTCTGCCACACTCATCAACAACCTTCCAAATGAACTCTTCCTGAAAGCTTACCTGAATGTTACACTCAAAAGCCCTGACCGCCTCCTCCAGTACAAGCTCTCTCTCTGCCTTGGACAGCTCGATGCTGTTCATCCTGCTTCTGTAAAGCTGTTTGAACCGGTTGGGGCTGGACACTCCAGGAAATATGAAGAACGACAGCCCTTCCTTTCCGCTCATCCACATAGACTTCTGGGTGATCTTCCCCAGCACCTGCCCTCCGGACAAGTCGCCAAGGTAACGGGTATAGGCATGGGCCACCAGCAGCTTTGGGTTCTCTTTGCCGATCTGAAGAGGAGATGATGTACTCTATAGTTATTGTGTTAATTGTGTTGGGCATTTACACAATCAAAACTGCTGTTCACACAATGACGATAGCATGTTTGTCCTATACATGATCTATTTTGTTGATTCCATGCATACTTCTCTAAGTCTCTGTGCATAGCTCTGTGTTGCTGCTGGAACGATGATCTTCTTTCTCCAATCAGATCCCATGAAGTGTTCTAGGTCATTCTCCAGGGATTTCAGGCGAGCAAGTTCCTGTGGGAAGTAGATTGGTGCCACGCCTGGATGGGATGCATTTTTGTCCATCTCCTCCTCCAAGGCTTTGTAGATCTCATAGAGTGAACACAGCAGGAGCTAACACAG
>JAVQIZ010086056.1:0-13491 GCA_036023535.2 Galaxias brevipinnis
CCCTACCCACACACACACCTAGATGCAGGCGCCTGGTCACCAAGGGGAGGGGCACTTGTCACAACACAGGCCCAACGTTATATTTACACAGCCCGGGGAGGAAGTCTTTCGGAAACTAAGTCAGGGCTCATGAGATCCACTTGAGGTCCAGATGCTACCGAAAAACTTTCTCTCGTTAAGAGAACCAATCAAATGCCCCAGCTGCGACTCGTCCGTTGCAGAGCTGAATTGGGTGTTTTCCAGAGACAAAAAAAGGGATCTCTCGAGAGGACACACACGGCTGAAAAACACAAACCCGGGGAGGAAGCGTTGCCCACTCGCTCCACTCGCCGATGTGCCCCGTGTAGAATCGATTTGGACAATCAATCCCTTCTTTCCCCCCGGGCCTCGGCGGCCCGTTCTGACGCAGGAGCGAGCGGGTCAGACTGGGGCACGCCGACCGAGATGGACCTCTGTGTGGCTCGCCAAGCCGTGGCCCGGTCCGCGCCAGGCCTCATTCAGACAGCCGACCCCAGGCTACACATTAGAGGCAGAGGACAAAAACGGCTGCATATAGACACAAGAGAGGGGAGGGAGAGAGAGAGAGAGGGAGAGAGAGAGAGGCCCGCCACCCAGACCTCATAGGCACCGCCTCGACATCTTCAGTCCAGAACAAAACCCCGCTTACGCCACTCGGCCTACCTCCACTTTCCCCTACGTGCACTCATGTTTTACCTCCCCAGACTGTTCTGAACTTAAGCATAAGCTGGTCACATTGATCCTAGCACCAGTCTTTAACGGTGAGAAGAGAGACACACTGACATACTCACAGACAGTCAAAACGTGCTGGATCGACGATGAAACACAAAGCCCTGATTTTTAAGACTTTCAGGTGGGGCTGGGACAGTCGGAAAGACACTTGTCTTTCTACGTATCAGAGGTGGCATTCAGATAGTGTGGCAGACGTATAGGAGACCAAACAAGCAAGCATTTCATGTGGGAGGTGGGGAGGGGGTGATGCTTTGGGGAACCCTGCATGGGCATACAGACGCACCGTCACGTTTCCCTGGGAGACCGACGAGCGGCTTCCCTGGAACTTTTGTGTGACGCAGTCAACACCAGGCAACAGAGCAAACACAAAGGAGAGAATAAAAAGAGCACTGTGTCAGTCACATGTACAAGCCACACGCAGCCAAATTCAAACCAGATCGCACCAAAATAGGCCTTTCCTTAAGCCCAAAGCAACACACTATCTCGACGTGCACACGTGAACCCAAACACGTAAAAGATGCTCTTAGAGCCTAGCAAAAATAATCCTGAAAAACATTCAAAATATACAGGACAACTACAAAACAGTGTTGTTGAACCCAGGGCCACTAACCAACCACAACATCCCTACACTTAGCTCAGGCTCCCACTGCCCCGCCGATCCCTGCCACAGCCAGCTCTGTGGCTCCACCTCCCTACTCCCCCAACTCCAGCCCCCAGACTGTAACTCACTCCAGCAGTAGGCCTCTGGCTCCTCCTGTGGCTGGCACGGTCTGCACCTCTCACTGCCTGGGTCTCCCAGACAGGGCCCTGCTCGCTGGAACAGCCTGCCTGCCAGCCTGTGCAGAACGGACATCGTACGCGGCTGACGGCAGTCCGAAGAGGGGCCTCGTAGTGTCCCACTGCTAACGGCTCTAGCAGGGGTTAGCCAAGCAGAGGTCCCTCTTTACACTATATGCTATCGTGGCTGGACTGGGCTGAACTTGCTGTTTTAACAGAGAGACGAAAGGCTGCGACTCTGTGGAGAGCTGAGGTTGGGCTGGTCTTTCCCTGCTCTCCCACTTCCTGCTGCTGCTCTCCCTGCCCGTCCGCCCTGCTCCTTCCTGTGGGCCACACCACAGCAGTAGCAGTGGCGACCCAGCCCGTCTATGCCAAACTGCATGCCTCTTTAAAAAGTGTAGGCTGCCATGTTGTCCTATGCCTCTAGTTGCAGTGTGGAAAAATAGCGCTCCTAGGGGTGGGCCTCCAGACCCCCGGTTCTGCACCTGTCTCTAGGGATCAGGGCGTGCCAAGAGCATTACCACTGATAATGATGTGAAGCATGTCATGTGTACAAACCATTGACGACAAGGATCTCCGCCGCCCCAGTTGAAGATAAACCCCCCCCCCCCACCCCCAGCCCTCCATTTCAAAGAAAACTCTCCTCAATATAGCGGGACCCAGGGGTTAGGACGACAAGAGGAACTGCAGTTCACCCTTTACACCCTTGCTCTACCATCAACAAGGAGTTAAGGCTAATTTCACGGGCCCCTGTTCAAATCAATCATGTGGTGTTGTGGATGCAAACATAACGCTGTGTACTTACATGCCTGCACAGGGGCCCGCACTCAACTACTATGCCACAATAAAATACACAGAGATGTTGGATTTGTAAATAGCCTTTTATGAGGAAACACAAGGAAGACATTTGACTCTACAACATTTTTTATCAAAGGAATGTCTTAAGAAATGCCACCATCCTTTTTTATCAATGAAAACAAACTAAAAAAGTTTGAGGAATTACTTTAAGAGGCTGCACACTGACAAAACAAACTGGAGAGCCTCGATCCAGAAACAGGCAAAGAGCTGAGGCAATTCACAGACTCAAAACACACACAAAGTGCTGTTGTTCTAAATGATGCTCATCACATGCTGTTCAAGAGACTCCTAAACAGAAAGGTTTCGCCTGGAGAGAATAACACCACATGCATCATATGACCCCGCCCCAGTGGCTTCTGATACTCTGGACAGAGGATCCCTCCCTTGTATGGTTATGTAAATAAAAAAAATAATAATAAAAAAATAAAACTATCAGTGCTGTCAAGCACGGAGTGGCCTGCTAGACTCATGACCAGCAGTTTGTGTTTATATTAACATTTACATGAGGAACATCAATCTACTGCATAAACTGACAGTCTTGGAAGTTACACTGTTGAGGGCAAAGTAACTAGGCACTGACAAACACATACCAGAATAATTTTATACTGAAACATTGACAAAAGATTCAAGCTTGGTCTTATGGTTACTAAAAAAATATACCGAAATGAAAACCTATTATGCGTTAAGAAAAAAAAGCGTTGACATCCATCTGTGTACATTAAATAAATCGTACTGTGCAGCTAAAGAAGGCCTCTTTCTTAATTTTTGAAGGTGTTTCACAGGTAATAATCCAAAGCCAAATTTGAGACATGCTGTTTATGTACCCGTTTGTATTCAATTTATTTAAACAACATACATACGTATGTATACGTACGTAGCATAGGCAACTGAGGAAACTATGTGTAGTGTATTTTCGAAGGTCTATACCGATGCCCCATGACCATTAGTGAGCAAGTATGGCCTTAAATTACACTAGACAATGTTGTTTTCAGCTAAGTAGCTAGAAAACAAAAACACAAACCATGGCACAACTATATCATCTTTCTGCAGGACGCAAACTCACCACTCTCCATCTCGTTGCCCTTCTTCGCTGTGGGCGCGTTGCCCATGATGGCAGGCCGACTGGGAGTACCTGGGTTCGGGTAGACTTTTTCTTCACGGACCACAACAAGCAACGTTGCAAGCAAGCTTGCAAGCGTTATCGGAAGCTGGATATGTACTTTGCCTTTTAGCTAACGTATGTTAGCGTTATGTTAGTTGCCACACAAACAAAATTTTGTCATAGCTGGCCCACGAAGAGCGGCGAAATTGTATCTTCCTATCTTTCCCTTTGCTAACTACCGTTAACTTGGGTTTTACCTCAAAGGCAGGTGTTAGCTTGCTAACAGTGTCACCATTAGCGTAGCTAGCTAACTAAATAGCTAGCTATGCTAACTGGCCAGCTTGCAACCAATCTCGCGAAAGCTAGCTGGCCAAATGTATACTTTTTTCGTTGTTACCAAGCTTTCCCAGGTCCAGGATAAGAGCGAGGCCGTCGAATCCGATTGTAATTGTTAAGCTTGCTTGCAATCCGTGTCCGTGCGGCCCTAGGGTCGTCACTGTCTTAGATGGCTATATACTTCTTGCATGGCCTTTCTGCTTACAACTCAATCAATCAGGCGGTGCAATTTTTGCGGTAGCTAGCGAGCTATCATTTGTAGCCGGGCCCTGATTGTGGCTGAATTCTTCACAGTTGAGACTGAAAATCTGTTATCTACCCCTATCCATTCGAATACTAATGTTATAAAAACAACCACCCTGCCAATTGAAAATTATTTCTAAAGGGACAAGTAGCTGAGTTTCAATATAAAAAAATAAATCAACAATCCCCGTTAATCCTAAAACCCCTCAACGAGTGAAAGGAACTCCTGCCATACAGTAAGTAATCCAGCCCCTGGATTTCTCATTGGCCAATTCTGACAATTGACAGACAACATACGACAACTGACTGTTGATTGGATAGACGTCAGATTCAATGATCTGATTATCCCGCCTCTATACAACAAATAATTCATCACTTCTCACTTTTTGAAATGTCTCACTTTTAGAATATCTGAAATAAACGCGTATGTATAATACAACTCTAAATATTTGCAGAGGCCAGTTAATTAAACAACCCCGTCACATCTCTTAGTGCGACATCTGTGCAAATAAAAAGCGCTAGATAACCATCACACGAGTCTTCAACTATTTGCCACTAGGAAGTAGTGAACTACCGACCTCACGTACAAAAAGTCAAATATTGATACTAGGCTATGCATAATTATAATAATAAAAATGTAGTACTTCTATTTGAGATTACGCACACATGCCTGTTAGAAAAACATAACATTTGATCAAATCCCTTTTAGTTTTTAGAAGGGAATTAAATGCACTTTTAAGTAATTGTTAACCTATTACTTGCCAATCCATATGGCATTAGTTTTAAATTAGTCGGTTACCCTTAAAAAACGTACACGTCATTATGTATTGGTTATCATTATGTACATTTTTAAATATATTATAAATTACATTATGCTCAGTTTTCCGGTCACCGATGGAAGTGCTCAACTCTTCCGATAAAAACTGTAGTTACAAAATATCTTTATATGAAGGTTTACAAATCAACAATCAGCACTGATATTAATCACAAGTTACCGTGATCTGACTAATCCATATTCTCAAAAAAAATCTTTATTTAGAAAATAAAATAATGAATAAAAATGTGTATTAACTATATAAAAAAAATATACAACCCTTTACAAAACTACACCACAAATATGGTCAATACATTTCTAAGTGCAATAGGAACCATAGAAACGAATATATTTTGTACCAATCTCTTGCAACAAAAACAGGAGAGAAGTTCACTCAATTAACAGCTGTATGTTTGGTAATTTAAGTTAAGAGATCACATATCTGAATACTTGGAGGTTTAAAAATCCTCCCATTGATGGAGTTTAAAAGAGCACTTTGTAGAAAAACATCGGATGTCACCTAATTTTACCAGACATTTTCAAGCATAGTGAGGATGTGACCAAACAGATCACTTGGCTTTTGCACATTTATGCAAAATGCCATTCTCACGTCTTCATAGTTTTTAATGTACAGTATATATAAAAAAGTTATGTTCTTTAATTTTCTTCACGTCACTTTGTCATAGTGAGATGTTAATCGATTATCATTAAATATTGAGAGCCAGGCTGGGTATTTAACCAAACCACTAGGTCATGGCTAGTACTTTTTTGACCTGGCCAATGGAAATATTTTCACCTAACCAATTTAGAACGTAAGTAAATAGAGATGGTATTTGGATAAGACTATTAGAAGTATATTGGGTAAATACAACAAAACTGCTAACACTTACATTCAATATTTAGCCAATGATATATAGGAAACTGGGAGGATTTTTTAAGAAGTGGAATTGAGTCACATATATAGAGCAAAGTATATTTTTTGTTATATTAATCCCAAGTCAGGTCCATGGTAAGTGTTTTAGTTGCTGTTGTTGTTGGCAGTAAATTAAAGTATAATAAGAGTCGAAAACCCCCCAGCTGGCAGTACTTTTACACATGTAGGTCCATTTTTCAGCCAATACTGATTTAGCCAATCAGGAAGTGTTCTATAAGCAGTCCATGGAGTTTTCTGGTAGCAACCCAAGATGTTGAGCCTTGCCTGGCAGACAGGAAGGAGGCAGCATGGATTTAGGAAGAGGATCAACATTTTCAGAGTTTTCCATTTGTATAAGACTACCTTCCCAATTTATGTGGAATCTTGTAACACGTGGATTTGATGCTAAAATATTTCTCTGAAGCTGAAAAATAAAAACCAAAGAAGAGAGAAGTTTTGTTTATGATAAGCAGAGGCCATTCTTATATGCATTCAGTTGACTCAACATTAAACAATTATATTTAGTGTTGAACCCATTCCCACCTGTGAATAGTTAGGCTTGACAGGGGGATTCTCACGCAGCTCAGGCTCTGTGTACTCGTTGTTGACGTAGTAGCCAATACGAATAAACTCCTGACCACAGTAGGTACAGGTAATGAGAACAACTGTAACACCGACAGCATCACTTTCAGGTATCAGACCAGTGTTTGGAGCATCAGCCTGTTGACATTAAGCATTAACTATAAAGAACAACTGACAAGGGCACACAATATGTCTTTTTATAATTATAATATTGTATGATAAAAAATATAAGAATATATACTGTAAGACAGATATGCACTACCACAAAACAAAAGACAATGTACTCAATGATTGTATCTGCTTTGAAGAGAAACTTACCTGAAAGACAAACATGTGCCTCCCTGCTGGAACTGGGCCCACCAAAACAGAGTCAAGAGTCTGGTCATACTCCTCACTCTCAGCTGAACCTACGTAAATGATCTTCCATTCTAGATCTGCAAACAACAACGCTGTCATTCAGTGGGCGGGACATCAATTGCCATTCGCAGATTCTGACATACACATCTAATGTGTATCAGCAGTTCCAAGAAATGGAACAATGGAACTGTCTAACGAAGTTAACATTTAGCTTAATTTTGCCGTCTTTAATTTGATTCCATTGCTAATAATAATTTTGTCTCTGTTCAAGTTGGTAGTAGAAGTTTTAATAACATGGCAAAAACAACTTTCCCGCTGGCGCCAAGTTACACGACTATATTTAACGTTGGACAAGTTTTATGCCACTACAATGGGCGTCTATACTTACTCCATTTACACATTATGTATATCTTAAAACATATTCACAATATAGTAAAATATACAGAACAACAGTAGTATTATTAGCTATCTTTCACTATTACATGCGTAAACCTTACTAGCATTAACTTGTTTACGAGTGACACCCTCTGGCCAAAGACAAAGCAGCAAAACTTACAAGCTACATTACTATACTAGCTAACGTTGGCTACTAACGTTACCTTCAGGGAGGTCTTCCATGCACTCAAACGTAATTTCGAATTGAAACGGGTTTCCGAAAAGACTCGGATTATCCAAGACAGCAACGTTCAGAACTTGTACCTTCGCCATTTTAGCAATAGCCTAACCACAGTTTGAAGGACTAACTGGCGATAACCAAGTTAGCTGGGTTTGCAGGTTAGCTAGCTAGCTAACGCAATATAAATAGTACAGACAACTACCTAAAACAGCCTTACGAAACGAACGAATACCTTTCAACCTCAGTCTCACTGTTGTCACAGTACAGTGTGGTGACGATATCACAACTGATTTCCCCAAAAACTAAATATAATACAAGACATGCGGGTAGATATAAAAATAACTGCATATACGCCTGTTCATTAATTCTCGGATCTAGCGCGCTCTTTCACCGCTCGGACAAATAATTGTAATGCACGTGACTAGATTGACAGTAGGGGGCGGAGCTAGCCAATCAGAGGTACCAGTTTCAGGGCATTATGGTAGGCACAAGTCCGCGGGTTACATGCTAGTAATATCCATTGTTAGGGGCTATGCATTAGACGAGATGTTCTCTCTTCACGTCATTTTCATAGCCCGACTAAAAAATAAATGTTTGAAAACAATAGTAAGTATAAATGATAAAAATGTAATACATTTATTAACTTTTTATTTATTTATTCAGGGCTATTTTTTATTTAGCTATTAGTTATTTACATAATACCATAACAAAGATTAAAACCATGTGCATTTCATTGCCAACTGTTTTGTTTTACATTCTTTGTGGTGGCTCATAATTTTGACAGGATCTATGTCTTAGAGCGCTGGTCACCACTTCGTCCTTTTGCCTGAGTATTTCAGGAATGTGTGACTTAGTATTCAGCATTGGGATCAAATGTGGAGGAGGTGTTATTGCACACCACCAGAGGTGCACTTACTAATTACTAATTAAATAAGCTATTGTCAATAAAATAAACTATCATTTATAAACTATGTGTATGTATAACAGCACATGTGAACAATAGGTCGAATTTTAAGGTTCAGATAAGCAAAATATTGTATATTTTCTTTTGGCTGCTCTAGAGTAACATGATAATTCTCATAATAGAACATTTTAATAAATTACTGGCGTGTTAAATCGCGCAAAGGATGCGGGTTAAAAAAAAAGCACTAAATAGAACAGGTGTATTTTTTAAGCAAGCAGCTTCTTAGCCTATTCGCAGACAATGACCTATCTGTCTCTCCCAGTACTACAGGTTAATTCTGCTCAGGTACTGTAACATGAAACTTAACCATGTGACCAAAGCCGATCTAAAGAGGAAGAAAAAACTGTTTTACATAGAGGCTTCTGCCTAGCCATACCTACAGGTGCAGTGATCGTTATAGATGCGTTTGACATTCAACAAGCAAATCTAGTTGACCAATTAGGCTTAGCGGACTTTACCAGGTTTTAAAGTCGACGGCGATTTCCTTTTCGTAAGAAAAGCTAATGTGCCTTTTGAACAGAAGAAAGCCGGTGATTCTTCGTCAAATAGTCTGTTTTCATATTTCTTCACTTGAAACTCGGCGAAAAGCCAAGGGTACGTAGCTTTTTTTAATAGAAATCATATGATTAGTTTTGTATGGCTGCTGTCTTTGCTGTAGTATCTAGATTAGATTTAAAAACAAAACAAGTCTAAATAGGGCCTATGATGGTGTAAGCATGTTTTCCGTATGAATCAGTCCCGCTGGCTCTGAACAGGTGTAACGTGAATGTGTTTTTTTTTTCTGAAAAGATAATTTTTCAACTTTTGGTGTCATCGAGAAAGAGATTCCTGGATCTGATGTGTTGATATTGTCGGACTTAGAGGACGCCTAATGGAAAATTCTTATGCATGATCAGATTAACCCATGTTTAGATGTTTTACACATAGGTTGTCTTATTTAAAGACTATGGTTACAGTAGCTCACCAAAACTAGACTAATCATGCCCACTATACAATTTTTGTTACAGAAGAGACAGATGTCATTTTACTGAATGTTATTCCTGGTGAAATGGACCCAAGCTGATGTCCTGGGGTCCACTGCCATTCAACTGGTACAAAGCCCGCCTGGTTGAGGCTGGCTAGAGATGGCATTTCTCCCGGATATGATGGCACTGCCTGGTCTTTTGGCTGGGAGTGTCCTATTGCTAGCGCTGGCTAGTAATCCTGTCTGGGGTGAGTCGTTAGGTCCATCCCTTAAAACCCACACAAAAACACCCATCCCATACCGTCGTGTGAGTAACACACAAACACACTGCTGAACTGAGCAATCAATCAAAACTCATTGCGAGACTCTTAAACAAGCAGAGACATGTCAATTCCCTAAACCAAATGAGAAATTAAGTAATAATGTGGATCTGTTTGGGTACATGTTTGTCCTTAGTAACAGCGTAAAGAGACACAAAAGTACTCAGCTGGTGTTCAGTATGCTAAAAGCTATTCAAAAGTTAATTTTAAATGAGTTGTGTGATCATCTATGTGCTGTGAAACCTGTTCAAATTCAACTAGCATTTTTCTTAGACAGAGGTAAAACAAGGAAATGCATATGCTCTCTATGCACTGCATTAGGTGGTCGTTTTTAAAGAGCTTATCAGTCTAACTTGATCCAACTCAATGAGGAGTGTGAGCTCAGTTGTGATACATTCTCTTTTACAGGACTTTGGATACATGCCCTTTTTGAAAAAGCTGTAACCCCTCCCCCCTAAAGGTGTTCACTTTGCTGTGTTATCATGGCATACTTTTGTCCTTGGGAAGTTCACTATTTGCCTTAGTGAATGATTAACAGAATTCCCTTTCATCTCATAAACAAGACATCTACTTGAATTGATAGGAAG
The DNA here is from genome assembly GCA_036023535.2 of Galaxias brevipinnis. Taxonomy (NCBI): domain Eukaryota; kingdom Metazoa; phylum Chordata; class Actinopteri; order Galaxiiformes; family Galaxiidae; genus Galaxias; species Galaxias brevipinnis. Next base: position 10,184 of record JAVQIZ010086056.1, read on the forward strand.
TCATATTTACAGTACTTAATATGAGAGCGTTTGTATTTTCTAGATATTTAAAGCGAGAGTCTGTCTGGTAAGCTTCACTGACCACAGCTAAATCCTGCATTCCAAGCCTGGTCCCCCCCTTCTCCCACTCCATTCAGCTCTGTTACTGTGTAGTTACGTGGTGTCACAGAGTAATCACATGGGTAGTCAGGGAGAAAGTACCTGAACTTTGAGGAGACTGGTCCACACTGTTCTTATTGAGTTGCAATTATGTTGCCTGTTAGAATATTCTGTATCAACCAGTAATAATACACATATCCTTCAATATTTATCATGCAGTTATGTGTGATTATTTATGATTGTATGTTCTTGCGAATTAGAAATGACTAATGTTTGCCACCGATTCATAAGTTCTTTATCAAATTATTTTCACAAGCAATAGCAAGCTGTCCCCTAGCGTGCCCAATCTCCCCCCAACTGACAGGTGTTAACATCGGTATAACAAATCTGCAGTTCAATCACTCATTGACCCCAACATCAGGAAAGAGCCTATTGCTCTTGCAGGTAAACGCAGGCTGTTTCAACTTGAGAGCTGCCTTTAGAGTCTAATTCAGATTGGATTAAATAGGGCAGGATATCGGTAATACATTGCAGACATAGCTTAGAACCAATGTTTTTAGCTAAAGTTAATCAGATTTGAGAGGGATTTTGGAATGTGCCATTTCATTCGCAACACCACTCCCTTTTCTTGTCACATTTGTATTGTTGAATGAAGATTGTGTTTATTCCCTCCTGAAATAGATGGCAAAGTAGCCCAATTCCAAGTTGAACTATTTTCCCCCCACAAGTATTTGTACTTAGATACAATTATACAGTATATGGTAACAACATGTTTAGATAACATCAATGCACACATTTCTTTAATCTGAGAGCTAATTCAAACAGGATTGTGAGACATTTTCACTGTTAAGTGGGTGAGTGATGAATAGGCTAGTAGTGAGTTACTATCCTGGGGAACTTAATATTGTTACAGGTAATGGGCTATTAATTTGTGATTTTCTATTTTTATTTACGCAGGGGAAAACAGTAGTACCACCACTGCTCCAACCACTAGCACTACCAGTAATCCGGTGAGTACAGATCTGCACTCTATATTTTGGAGCGAGACATCATACAGTATTAGAGTTCATTAATGGGTCTTTATTGTTCCCATCCGTTTTAAGGGACCCAACATTGCAGCTATCGTTGCCCCCATTGTCATCGTGGTGGTCCTTGCCATAGCCTCCGCTGTATTAGCCTGGTTGTTCTGTGTGGTGCGGAAGAAGAGACAGACGGAGGGGACTTACCATCCCAGCGCTGAAGAACAGTCTGGGGCACGCAGTGTAGCGACACCAGACACCCTCAAACTGCCCAAGGAGGAAAGGCTCATTTGAGTGTGGATACCTTGTAGTTTACAGCGGGTAGCAAAGTCAGATGGAACAGCTGGCGATGACAACTACCACTGCCACCACGTAACAGCCTGCAGAGCTGATTTTTACCTTTGGTTGGTGACCTTTTCAAGGTTCAGGAACCTGAAGAAGATGTCAAATGAATGCACAGGAAAAACATCTTATTTTGGACAAGGAAAATACAAGCACTGCTTAGGAAATGCACTCAACTATAGCTGCATTTTAAGATGCCTTCTGTCTGTCATGTTGGTGACTATTGATGCTTAGTGTCCTCAAAAAGAGTCAGCCAGGATTATCTGGACCATGCTCTATTTTCAATGAGATTTAATTTCTTTAACAGACAATAAGGGCAAAAAGCTGATTGAAAGTGACTGATGTTTAAAAACCCTGTTGGAACATGGAATAAGAAGAAGTTAGTTACTGAACAAGACACCTGCACTACTAGAAGAGAACAATTATTTAGACACACTACTTTTCTTTTGGAAAGTACATTTCCCATGCCCTGTTGGGAATGGTCTGCTGTGATTCTTTATGTAAAATTAACTGTAAAATATATAGATATATTTCATGCTTTTTGATGGATTTCTAAGAATCAGGCTACTGTGTAAGTGCCTCTGACTTCTTTATAATTAAGATCAATGTCCGGGAGTTAATGCCGAAATATTTTAATATTTAATGAATCACTACTGTTAGTTCAAAATCATTTAATTGAACAGCTTTGCACAAATGTTTACCTCATAACACTATACTACTGGAAATGTTAAGACTCAATACTTGGCGAACCTTACATTGGCTTTCTTGGAATAATGTGATTGTGATTACAGTTATGACAACTGACGATATACATCCAACGTATTTTCAATCATGATGCAATATTTTTAATCAGAGAACATGATTATTCACAAAATTGATTATAACCTTGCTTAAATTACACTATTTAGTGACCTTACTTATTGCTGCATTTTGCATTTAAATGTTAAATAAAAGTGCCTTTATTCGTACTGTAGAGGCCTATACCATCTGTGAGCTTAGAGAAAGCCCTCATGTTTGTAGGTCACATGCACTCACTCTAAATGGTATTTAGCAACTGTGAACTACTAATCACTGCTGATGTATAATGTTGAATATGTGATCTACGTATGAGCTGGCTGCATTTCTCAACACAGGCCTTTTTGTCAGAAATGCAGGTTGAGGCTGTTGTGAAGAGTTGCTAAAGAATTTTCAGCAGCTAAATCAAGATGCTGAGTAAGAGCCGACACAACTTTTACCACATTAATATCGACCAGTATTGCAAGAGGTTGTCAAAGGTGAGGCCAGACACCACTGGCGTGATCTCTATTAGCTGCTCTTGCCAATGCAACAAATGTGCTTATGCATTCTTTGGGTGAAATGCTGCTCTTTAGCAAATATCTTTACATGCAATGCATAGCATGCCGCAGTAAATACAATAGCCAGAATAATCAGAGAAGCAACGTTTTAATATGCTTCCAATTACAGCTTCAGTTTCACAATATAACAAGAAAGATGAAGAAATTTACATAATTCAGTGCATCAAAAACAATTTCAAAGAAAAAGCTCACTTAAAACATCAATCCATTGTTAGCATAACAGTGACTGAGGTTAGTGCGATAGCTTGTCTGGGAAACTAAGCAATTTGTGATGAAAAGGGTGGAGACAGGAGTAGTGGTAAACTGGAAGTTTCATTGAGATTAATGTTTAGGCAATCTCTTCTTCACCTTCCTCCTCAAACTCCCCTTCCTCGGCTGTGGCATCCTGGTACTGCTGGTATTCAGACACAAGATCATTCATGTTGCTCTCTGCCTCTGTGAACTCCATTTCATCCATGCCCTCTCCAGTGTACCAGTGAAGGAAAGCCTTACG